>JAZHPH010000445.1:60095-70373 GCA_037356405.1 Nasonia oneida | reverse complement strand
GGTACTCATAATTGTGCTTTAAATAATGCCTACAGACTTAAAGCATGGGTTAACAAGAATATTGCTCTTTTGACTGCCCTGGATGCTCACTACAGTTATTCGGATCCAAGACTCGTTTATCGAACACCCGCTGATTGTACAGGAGCTAGCGGGTCTTCAACGAGTATACGTCTTGAACCATCTAGTACTCTGGATTATTATTATTCAAAACAACAGAAGAAAAATATTAAATATACAAGACCTCCAACACCTGGCCGCACATTAGAAGAACTAATATACGACGAGGTTTCGAACAGTGGCTATTATATAAACTCAGTACCGTTGCCTAAAACAAATTCTACGTATATACAAGATGAACACGAGTCAAATACGGGATGCTCTACGCTTATTAAGAATACCTTCAGCGGGTGTATTCGCTGCCGACAGGATTCCTGGGACATTGACGAGACCGACGGGATGCATATTTAATACAGATATACACACACAGCCTGGATCTCATTGGGTCGCTTTATACATTGACAGACGGGGCCACGGAGTCTTTTTTGACAGCTATGGAGTACCGCCTGCTTTTCCACACCATATAAGAGCAGTGCAGCGTAATACTATTTTTTATGAGTGGAATACTCTACAATTACAAAGTCTAAACTCTAAAGTGTGTGGTCAGTTTTGTCTCATGTTTTTAGACTATATGAAACGTGGTTATTCATTAGAGAGATTTTGTAAATTATTCACTACTGATTATAGGAGAAATGATAAAATTGTAGAAAGTTTTTATAACCGTCTTCGTAGTTTCACAGTCAAATTTAAAAATAGTAGTAAATATAAATATCATGTAGGTAGTGGTCATAAACGTCATTCGAAATATTGTATTCAATCATGTAAACCTAAAATATTATAAACAATTTGTATGTAACATTCCAATTATCACTATTATAACTATTATTAAAAATAAATATTATAAAATTTTATACTACTTTTCTGAATAAATTAATGTAAAATACATTTGCAATTGTTTAAAAATTATTTATTATTACATTTTTTTCCTTATTTACCGAAACTTAACATATATCCTGCACCTATTATTTATTTAGTTTTACGTAATTATTATTGATATTTATTATTATTATTATAATTATTATTATTATTATATTCATATGAGCGTGTATAGATGCTCTCGAGCAGGCGCTCGCGTGCACACACACACATATGCCTGAATGTTGAGATGTGTGTACACATATGCATACATACGGACGTGTACACATATGTATGCATACGTACGGATGTGTACACTTATGTATGCATACGTACGTGTATGTACACATATGTATGCGTACGTATTAGAAGGTGCAGAAATCTACCTCACCAACACATAGTTAAAAGGACGCCACATGTACACGATGCATTGACAGCTGCTGAAGGGAGGGGGTAAATTCCACAGACGCTACAACCACGCTATATCGCTGGCTAGAGGGGAGAGGTACACAACCCAACCACTCTGTCCACCATCTTGGACCTAACCTTGTACGAGCGTCAGCTGTTCCCTACAACGGCGGCCATCTTTGTCCCTATCCTTGTACGCCGACTGAGGCTCTTACCTCCCCTCTTTGGCCGCCATCTTATCCCTATCCTTGCACATATACTACTTATAATCGCCGTGTTTTCCCATTCGGCTTAGCCACAGTGCAGGTTCTTTCTCGAACAAAGGGGCGCCAGACGACCAAATCGTCAAGACCGCGAAGTCTCTTTCTTTTGCCTGCACTCTCGCGCTACCGAATTTCCCGCAGCTCAGCCGGGATCTTATTTAGAGCAGGGTGGGTGCAGTCAGTGAGGAAGGTGATAAGTGTTAACAAACGGAACGTTTCAAGTCGTTTATCTATTATATTTCCATTTATTATGTCATCGTGTTCCAGTCCTCAATACAACTTGTGACCTAGACACCGCCAAACCATGATAAGCTCTTCGTTTCTAAACCCAAAAGTTACGCTTTTAGATAAGCCACTACCGAAACCGTCTTTCTTTGTCCCGAAGCCGAAACACATTCATTCAAATCTCACTCATACGGTCGTACGGACTCCTCGGCACTTCCCAGAAGCGACACTCCGAGCCAGCCCGTGCATTGGGCGGTGCTCTATCACCTGTCCCCGGACGACTCTCAACGTTCACTCGACGCGCGCACCGTCTTGCAACTCGAACCCGGAATGCCAAGACGCGGCCGACCTCCCTGAGACACACCTCGCGCACCGATTTGACCCTGCTCGTGCTTCTGCTGCGTACGACGGATAACCGCTGTTACCCTCGCTCGTACCAGGAGATGGTGAGCAGCCGTCAAACAATCACAATTCTATTCCCCGTCCCGACCGAAACTTCACGCGGCCCTGCCTGCAACGAGTGACGGCTGTCGCTCTCGCTGGCACCTGCCCGTCACGATTCTCGCGCCGGTCGCTTTTCTTTAACAAATGCGCGATGAGTGCCTTTTCCTACCGATTCCGAATCTTTTTACACTAAACGACTTCTGAATTACATTGCATTATTTCCGCGTTGCGGCAAACCACACGGTCACCAGATCCGCAGAGATAAGCCGAAACATAGGACGAAGCCGTTCAAGATAAACCCACACAAAGACACTCAAGAAAAACCCGCGATTTCAACAACGACTAACACGAAACTCTCCGTACCGCAACCCGTTTGCGCTACGTCGACCAAAGGCCTTCGCAACACACCTGACCGCGGAGAAGATGTTCAGAAGGAGACAACTACTGACCTTTTGTTTGAGAGCGTTGAGAGACACGTCCCTCCCAGACCAGAGTCAGCAAGCAAGAGAGCGAGCGCTGCTCCTTGTTCGAGCTTGCGGCCCGCGGCGGCGGCGGCAGAGACCGCTGATTGGCCCTCTCGCGCCGTCGCTATTCGCGAATCCCCGCGCCTACTAGGCCCCGTTAGCGCGCGCTTCTTTGACGAATTCGAACGCGATTGCACACTCACACTCATACACTGAAACTCCGCAATTACAAAAGATAAACCTATAGTTAAATTTATTCTTCGGCCCTTCGTCGGTCCTGTAGCTTCGTTGCCATCAGTAACTCTCCTCCAGTTCCGCCACGGGTTTCTGCTTTGCCGACCTCTCGTGCTTTGGTAGATCCGGCAACGCTGTAAACTCGACACCTCTCTCTCTATCTCTCTCTCTCGCACCAGCGGTGATTCTCGGCGCCGCTCTCGACTCGGGAATCATGTAAAGAAAAACGCACACATACGCATAAGTTATCGTTCCACACACGCATACTTCTCGGCCTCGGGACGCCCTGCTGCCACCCCGGTCTAGGACCCGCTCGTCTTGGAACGTCGCAAATTTTTGCAACGTTACAACTTTGAAAATTTCTTTAATGAGAATATCTCTTTTCTTAGTCTGAGCTAATTTAATAATTTTAGCAGCAATTGATGGCATTCATTGAATGAAAATCTGCTTTTTCCTCCGTCTTATCTCATGCACAAAACACTCACGATTATACAATAATCGTAATTTTGCGAAAAACCTAAAAACAATCCAAAGTCATAGTGCTGTCGCGCGTGCATGCACGTGGTCCGTAAATTCCAAGGGGCCAGCCGCGATAATTGGGGTTACGCCATGGAACTATTGGCGGGAGAGAGCGCCTGCAATTTTTCCATAGCGCTAGTCGCAGTCCAGGCGGCAGCACTTGGAATTACTCAAGGCTGCTCGCGCAGGATATACTCCATGGTGGACTCACCAGTAACGAGTCCATGATTTTTCTCTCAGTGTACCCTCGGTTGAGCGGTCGATTGCTCGTTGTTGCAGCGCTTTGCTGAGATCTGGTGTCTAATCTGCCGGTCACTGCCGCTGCGCCTATAACTGCGCGTGGTGCGGTGATCTTTACACTGCGGAACTTTCTGTTTTGCAAGACGTATTCGCCTTTGCCTTCGCTCGCCGTAGTTGTCGGCGTTGTCGTTGTCGTCGTTGCCGTCGTTGTCGTGGTTACTGTCGTGGCCAGATTCCCTGTCAGCACTTCTATTGTAACGATTCTATTCTGGTCTCGACCTTGCGCCTCCTGCGCCGTTAACCTGGCTTGGTCTTCCGGCGTCGATACTGGCGCTTGTGCCTGTTCACTCTCCTCAGTGACTGGCATTTCTGCGAACGCATCTCTCATTGTCATCGCATTTAGCAGCTGTAGATTAGGCCCTGTCGCTTGGCCTAATCCTTGCGCCGGTTGACCGTAGTTCATCTCGATCGCCGGCGTCACCAGGACTTCGTTGGCCTCGATCTCTTGTTGTAACAGCTTCAGAGGGTATGGCTGTTCGGCGTCATAATCACCCGTATAAATCGAGCGTGTCGATACTTGTTCAGCCGTTGCGTCGATGAATGACTTACGCAGTTCTTCCCTCTTCATCCGCGCCATTACTGTCGAGGCGTCCAGGCTCTCTCAAAATCTGACTCGGTATACTCTCCGAGGAGCCATCTGTTTAGCCTAGCAACGCGATCTAATCGCTTGCCGTCTGGCTTCAACTGCATACTCTCGAGGGCGTCATCCATCTCTTCTTCGTAGATGCCCAAGCACTAATTCTCGACGACCTTCTCTACTTTCTTCGCCATGTTGGTGTGTCTTCTGCGTTTAAACGACGTTTCGTGGTTGTGTAACAACGACGTGGCAGCTCCCTATTCTACGCATTCACTCCAGATAGCTCCTAGATTGTATTCTTGTTGCTACAACGTAAGCTCCAAAAATACAATCTTTCTACTCACACACTTGCACACCAAAGAGCGTCGCTGTAACGTAGATTATTATGCGAAATCGTATAAAACGAAAACTCAAATTCGTATAATCGGAGCGAAATCCGTAAAAAAAAATTTAATTACGCCAGATAAGCACGAATTGCTTCTGGCGCGCGCACTCGTAGCACCGCTGTGCTCTCACTTGCAACGCACAGTTTGTGCTACAGGCATATACGCACTCAAACACCCGAAAAAAAATCCCAAAAAAGGCGAAAATATTTTTCGCGGAATTACGCGTATATCTCGATCTGCGAGTCGAGTGTGTTCTCTTCTTGACAAATCTTGAGGTCTTCTTGTCTGAAAACTGGGCGTATACTGTTCCGCGTCTTCCCGTGGAAGTGACTATATACCTTAAAATCGATTCCCGTTACAGTGTTAAGATATTTGTAAAATAGTTTATAGTTTTAATACTCTTCAATGAACATGACTTTTTTAAAAAAAGGTCGTGATTTAGTGTTCGAGTTACAGTTTTATAAAATTCCACTTCATAGTGTATATAATAAAAGAACAACTGACGATAATATGAATTCTCCGTGGTGAAAAGATACGTAATTTTATTTTTGTTCAAGTACATATCAAGCAATTTACTTTTATGAATTTTTTGAATAACTTTGTCAGAAAAAACTGAACTTGCAAAAATAAAAAATCGCTATAAAAAAAATGTTAAAACAGCATTGTTTGCCACCATGTTATGGTATAAACAAAAAAAAAGAGACTTGGTGACTTAAAATCCACTTACATTAGTAGGAGCTGAGATACAGGCATGTACTTACGCGCCCGCGCGCACACACACACATACCCACATCTATACGAACATTTTCCATTTTCGATTTAAAATGTTCTAGACACACTTCCGACATGTTTTCACACAAACTCTAAAAATCACTATTACAAATCTTCCTTAGGAAGGAAGCAATAGTGATAGTATAATTGTCAATTGCGTCAATAAAGAAAGTGTAAATAATGCAGCGAGAATTCTATCGAATAAGCTGTCATACTGCGCGAAATTTCATGAAATTTCAAAAGAAGAACTAAGATAGCCAGTAATGAAAGTAATAGAAATAGACAACTTTAAATGTATAAGCGATAAATCACATGAAGACGACATAAAAAAAAATTTAGATATTCGAAAGAAAAGTGTGTTGTTCTACACACATATACTATTAATAAAACTAAATTACATATAAATAAAACAATAATACAAGTGAAAGCTGAAATACATGAATCTATTAAAGATGAATAATAATTTAAAAATGAGTGAAAGAACTCAGAGTGAGTTCAGACAAGGAAAGGGTTGAATGAGGGAAAGGTTCTTGAAATAAAACACACGGTTTCGCGGTACAACAAAGTGCACTTGCTATGGCGTAAAAACCCTCACGGTTTAGAGGGAGAAACCCTAGCAAGCGTAAACTTTATTTAACTAAAGGAAAGGAAGTTATACAAAGAAGAAAGACAAGAAAGAGACTATAGAAGAGAGAGAAAAATAACTCGTTAAAACGCACGCAAAAACGCAAAGACGCGAGGTACCTTTGACGCACGCAGAGAGCTCCTTTACCGCAATATCGCAAACAAATAAGCTGCAGCTGAAGAAGACGCTGAGCTGGCCCCGCCGTAGTCTGCCGCTGCGTCCTGATCCCTAAGGTCTGGAAGCCAGACCTGGGGAGCGAGAAGATGGTCCGCAACTGTGTACCAAGCGCGCCCCGACGTCTCGGGGAGCCAGACGCTTGGCATGATGGCAACAAGGTGTTGCCACAGCTCACTCGCCCAGGAAGGAACCACGTCCACAACATAGGCACCTTCCCAAAGCACACTTAGCCTAACACCTCGTGGCACACACACACGCACCAGGCACACACGCGAACGACACGATCGCGAAATTTCCGCAAAATGCAAGAACACTAAAGCACGACGAAGTGAATAGTGATTGCTCTTAGAAGGGCAAATCTCAAATTCACTTTACTGATCAAACGTAGAAAAGAGCAAGGAAGCCAAACGTACGAGTCGTTTGGCGGACCTTACAGGAGTGAGCGCGCGCGGGGCCGGCGGCGCGCGCCTCAACGCATGCGTGCGCGCCGCTCAACGTCACAACGGAGAACGCACAGTGGCGCGAAATTCAAATTTATCTACATCCCTATTTACTACAACCCTATCTACACTACTTAACTAATTAAAATTGAACTGAACAAAAGACATTAACAATCGCTTGGTAAAGATCTTGAAAATGTTTGTTTATTAATACTTAAAACTACGTAAATATTTGAGGTTTAAAAACAAATTTTAATAAATTAGAAGTCTTCATTTAGAGCCTAAGCAACGAGCATAGCATTATAATATTATATATATGTTCAGAACGTGGAATCTAGCATGCTATTAGTTGTATCGATTATCTAAATATAAAGTTTACTACAACGAAAGTAGTACACAAAAACGTAATCGAACATACTGAAATTTTTGTGATTGATAGATAGAGCATTCTAAGTTACAAAATAAGTATCTGCGTTATACCGCTCACATGATTTACCTAAGATCAAGTTTATGCATAACTTTAAAAAATACCTTTGGAATACCTTGAATGTGAAAAATCATCGTATAGCTGTGGATTTTAACATAGACATATTTAATACAAATATAGGGAATAATGCTAGAAGCGACAATACTGTGAAAATTGGAAAGATACGGGATACGGTGTAACGTAAATAATCAACTAGAAAGCTATCTCTCTTATAGAAGACGAAAAGATAAAATTTAGAATAATATGAATGCCTATAAAAGACTAACAACTAGAGTTTAACAAAAAGCCATATTAGGTGTCTTATTGTTTATTTCGTATGTCAATGATCTGTTGAGAGGTATGTCAAAAGAATATCTAATGTCTTATGCCGATGACACTGTCATCATATCAGATGATGTCAGTTGGTTTTCGGCAAAGAGACGAAATGAACAATTACTTGGATAGAGTAGTCGATTGGTTAGTACTGAACAAGTTATCTTTAAATATTAGTAGAACAGTATTCTTGGCAATTATGGTAGCGTATCAGATAAACTAGACATACATATTTAAGCTGAACAAATAAATAAAGTAAAAACCTACAAATATCTAGGAATATACTTTGACTACAACATGAAATGGGATGACCAAATCGAAAGCATTCATAAAAGAACTAAATATCTAATATGTATATTTGCAAAAATGAGAAAAATCATGGGGACTAAGAATTTGATGATAGTGTTACGAGTGAAGAGTGCAACAAAAAAGTGACGAACCACGTGTTCAAACCGAGATCCTCTGGCTTACAAGGCAGATATTCGGTCGTCGTGCCACGGCCGCAACCGCATTGCACTTTTCTACTCGTCTTCTAATTGTAATTAGAAACCCGTGACGTGTGTACACACGTGGCAATAGTATATTATGCATTCTTCCATAGTATAATCAATTATGAGGTTATCATATAGGAAGGAGTGGCTTTCTCAATTTAGTAAACAAAGTTCAAACTATAATATTAAGAATAATAAATAAAAGTTTTGCTTAAGATAAGGATGTAACATTACAACAACATCAGCATGTAACTCAATTATTTGCATTAGAATTAACAATCTATCACTATAAAAATCTAAAAGACATATTTCTGTAAACTAAGTAGAACTCTAAGTTTATAAGCATACAACTTCTTAAAATGACCAAAGCTAATAGTAATACAAATAGTTGTATTGTAGCGGTCAAATTATATAATAAACTACTTAATAATGTTAAAGTTTTGACTCTCAATAGAAAAACTGTTAAAGGCAAACTGAAAGTGTTCATAAAAAAAACGTACAACTGTTTTAAAATGATTAATTTAAAGTTTTAACATTGTTATTAGTTAAGTAAGAAAAAATATATATGTATACTAGTGTATGCCCCCCTGCTCGCTTCGCTCGCCAACCCCCCATATTAATGTCTCTGTGATTTTTGTTTTCAAAATTTAATTTTCATGATCTGATAATTACGTTCTGGTTAGTTAAGAATGAAAATGTATCAGGATAATACAAAAGATGAACTAAGAGATAATAAAATTAGATAAAATAATTGTAAACTTTCTATCATTAAACAATAAATATTAATAATGCAATGATTATTTTATTTTATAAAAATACCAATTTCGCCCAATTATTAAGCACAAAAAGATAGTATACTACAAATCTACAAAGTATTACACGTGTAATACACATATAATCATATGTATTGCGCATTAACATGTTGTTATAGCATTAACAAACCATGCTTAAATTAAACATGTATTTTAGTATGTCAATTATGATTACATTTATCCGTAAACCTTTTTAGACAAATTAAACGTTTGTACTTTTATTAATACTATGCGCTCGCATGTGAGTCGTCAAATATTGTTTATATTTATATTTTTTTGAGCAGATTTCACATTCATAAATTCGCCATTTATATACACATTTATATGATCGACACTTTTTCAAATAATGTTTTTTTACAAAAATCATACATAAATTTTGTATGTCCTGTAGTAAGTAAAAAGTATATAAATTAAAATATATATTTTTATATATATTTTCTATATATTTTCCTATATATTATATAACAAACTTCTGTTTTTAAATGTCCTTTGCGTCGTTTTTCACGATGGTTCTGACGTCAAAGGAGAGTATATAGTGGACTGCGCATACGCCTGCCGCTGAGTAAAGCCAAATTTTACCGCGCAAATTTGAATAGTATATATTTCATTTAGAAAAATTAATAAATATATTTTTTACCATCGAATAATTTATAAATTATTTATAAATTGTTGCTGCTGAGAGCGTTAACGCAAATCATTCGGATGATATAAAAAAATTATCTTTTTTTAGTTTATAAATAATTATTTGGTAGTAAAAAAATGTATTGATAAATTTGTTTTCAAACGACAATTACACTATTTAAATTTGCGCGGCAAGTTTTGGTTTGCCTCGCAAGACCGTCAAAAACGGTCAGGACATAAGTAAATGTAGTTGTGTACTTTAAAATTTGTTTTTTTATTTACCAAAAATAATCTTGATTGCATTGAGATATTGCAATTGCATTACATATTGCAAGTTAAAAATTTGCTTGGTATATTTCTTTTCGTGAGAGTTCCTTCTCCCGATATTTTGTCACGTGACCGGTCCGGTAAGCTGTATTATACGGTAGTGGTTACAGCAGTTAATCTATTTTACCGACGTTTGTCAACTTCTGCTACTCGGTGATACTTTTGTTATGTACGTTTGATCTCGTAACATTCACTTCTAACCCTATCGTGACCACTATCAGCGCAAAAAAAAAACTGGAGAGGATATAGTAAAATATTATTGTAAGACCACGTGTGTAAAACTATCGTCGTATAAACAACCTCAGTACCATCATTGTACTTGTACATACAGATCTGTTTTGAACGAGAAACTCACTGCTACTGTAAGTTATGGGGGGGCATACACATTTTTAAAAGTAACATAAAAATGAATGATTTTTACGT
>JAZHPH010000445.1:31520-59975 GCA_037356405.1 Nasonia oneida | reverse complement strand
TCTCATTGTATCGTATCTCATATTATGTAACTAACTACTTTCTTACAGCTAAGACTACAAGGTAAGTGAGGAGAGAGAAGCGAGCCGTACATGCGTACACAGAGAGAGAGAGAGAGAGAGAGAGAGAGAGAGAGAGAGAGAGAGAGCCGCGCACGTGTATGTATGCGAGTAGGTGTGAACCGCGTTGCCGCGCTGCCGGCTCACTTGGTAGTTGACCATCGTTTCGTACAGTCGAATTCTCAGACGTCTTGTAACGCGAGCCATATTCTTGTAAAAGCTTCCGCACGATTACTTTAGTGAACTTTGTGCTGCTCCGGGTGCGTGCGTCACCGTGTGCTTTTGTTCTTCACGGAGAAGACGTGAACTCCTGTTGCTGCGAGGCGTGCTGGTTATCGCCGCCCGCTGTTCATCCGCACACCGCCACTCACACTAAGCCCCTAGGCATTGTCACCGCTGCGCTGAGACCCGACTTGCTGTCGCCCGCCACTGTACATCCGTGACCAAATATATATAAAAAGAAAATTTAGTTGTTCACCAATAAACAAAATGAAACGGGCATGGCAAGTTGCGTAGTAATTATCTTGAGAGTTGTTGTTTGCTTCATTACGATTAAATATAATAAACTTGACTTTGTTTGATTGATCTCAGTTCTTTTCTATCTGTAATATCAAACTCGCCTAACCTTTTACTTTTTTAAGAGTTAATTTTTTTTAGTATTACTTTTACTTTTACTTTTAAGTAGAAAAGTAGCTGTAAAGTTTCAGAATGGGCCTGATCTTCTACTAGAAGTTATGTAGAAAACAAATATGATATAATGGCTAATAAGTGATTTTACATGCAAATTTGACACTTATAACCTAGTAAATTTTATGACTACCGATACCAACATGTGTTTGTATAACGTAAAACGTTTTGCGTGTAAGGCACGACCGCTGACGCTCGCGCTGCGCGCTCGCTCGATCCACCGACGCTCACGCGAGCGTCAGGCAATCAATTAAAGCCAGATAGGGCGTGTCACACCGAAATTGTTATTCAATTATATGTACCAAAAATCGTTTCTAGGGTTGTTGTTTCTGTATAAACGTTTTGAAAAAATGTTTGTCTAGGTAAAAAGTTGTGTTTTCAAAATATTTACAACTTTTACATTTAAGGTTTTTATGTAAAATGTATAGCCTTAAAGTTTTATGATAAATACTGGTTTATTGCTATGACAAATCGATTTTGGCCTGTTGACTCGAATTAATAGTACATTGTACAACAAGGGGCGAAAATGGGCTTTTCCAAGCAAAGATGACGTTTGAGCACGAGTAGTAGTCGAGGACGCCGCGCTGTAGGCGTCCGAGACGGACACGAGTGCTCAAACATTATCCGAGTCTGGAAAAGCATATATGACAAAACTATAAGGCACTTCCGTGTCGCTGTCGTGCCCAAAAATTTATCTCCATTACAATATTACTCGTATCGATTAGCTTATAGACCCACGTCAAAATTTAGCCCTATTCTATATTGTGTTGTAACGCAACAATATATTATTCAATTATATTATTAAAGAATACTGTAGACTCAATTTTTTGAATAAATTCAAATAAAAAAATTACGTGTAGAATGTTACCAAGGCCTTGTAGATCATGTATCGAAAATTGCTCTCAACAATAATACAAATTTTGAAAATTACCAAAGATTAAGTAATTTGTTTGTTTTACCGTCAACATATACAGGAAGTCCAAGATAAGATACATGCACCAAAGTTTTCTTGATTCTATGGCTATAATGCGAAAAATAGGCAGTTCACCTGATATATTTGTAACAATAACAACTAATCCAAATTGGCCTGAGTTGAAAAGAGAGTTGAAAAAATTTCCTCCGGGAACTTCATGCAATGATATTGCAAAAATCACAGTTAGATTATTTTTTTGTAAATTTCGAGCTATGCTTGCTGATATTCTGAGTGGAAGAATTTTTGGAAAAATTATTGCTTATGTGTATGTGATTGAATTTCAAAAAAGAGGTCTTCCTTATGCACATTTGTTATTAGTATTGGACCATAAGTCAAAATTGGCAAATCCTGAAAAAATTGATAAATATATTTCAGCTGAAATTCCTGATGATAGTGATGTAATATTACAAGAATTAGTATTTAAGAATATGTTACATGGTCCTCATTCAAAAAACACTTATAATGAAACCACAAAACATTTTCAAAAAATTTTCCAAAATCTTTTTGTGATTCAACACAATTTGAGAAGAATAGTTTCCCTAGACATCGTCGACGAAATAATAAAAACAAAAACTACGTTTATAACAAAATACTTCTGAAAAAACTATAAAAGTTGATAATTCTATGGTTGTTCTGTATAATCCAATTCTTCTAAGAAAATACAATTGCCATATTAATGTTGAATACTGTGCATCAATTATAAGTATCAAATATTTATATAAATATTTACACAAAGGACACGATCGAGCTTATATTAAAATGAATAAAAATAATGAAAACACAATAATATATGATGAAATCATAGAAGACATGGATTGTAGATACATAGACCCAATGGAAGCTGCTTAGCGTATCGTAGAATTACCTATTTGCGCTCGTTCTCATAGTTTAATTAAATTAGCTGTTCACTTAGAGAATCAACAAAAAAACCGCTGGCAATTCTTTGGCATGTAGCTTCCTTCAACATTATGTATCGCTTTAATATCTGAAATGTTTTTACTTTATATATAATTCTATAAAGTTTTTGTACTTTTTCGTTTGATAGATAAAATTATTTTGAATCAATTATAATTCTCTCTTTCTTTTTCTCGCATAGCTATAATTGATTAACTAAGCTCCAAGAGATATCACTCTCCTTCTTTTACCTGTCATCTTATTTACCAACCTATATCTTAACAGGGTGTCAGTTCTAATAGTTAATATATTATCTAATATATATATATATATATATTAGGGCGTATCGAAATTTTTGTACACAATTTGGCAACTTGTCATAGTGCGGAAATTTTAGTACTTATATCAAATAGAACGTGCCTAGAATTTGGGTGCATAAGGTAAATTGCTTCCGCTCTGTCTAAGGTCGCCAAAAATGATACAATTTTCAATATTACCACATTTACGTTTGAAAAAATTTTTTTTCGATTCTTCATACAAATTTGAGAGAAAATTGTTCTTATACATTTTCTTGTAAAATGCATTCCTTCTTTATTGAATCTTGAAGTTTATTTATTCAATAGTATTACAGAGCAAAATTACTAGGCTATATGAAAGATACAATGTATAAGTGTTTGAATATGAAATAATAATATCGAGGAACTGTAGACTATCTTGTGCTGATGGATTTCTCGTACTGACTGGCTTCTTGCCGGTCCGGCCGCTTATGATCCCTTAGGCCCTATCATAAAATCCCAGGTCAGTTTGTCCTTCTTGAGGGTAGATGACGGTGGTGGGGGCGTATAGCCGATACTGCGTGGATATCGTTAAATTCCAACCATAGAGGATCAATGTGGATAATAATAATAAAACAGCTAATATTATAACTATCGTAGGTAATACATTTTTGAATTTATCTTAAGGGGATGTCGGCGCAAAAGCTTTGCAAATCCGCCACAAGGTATTTTGTATTTCCAAACTTCTAGAAAAACAAAAAGTCCGAACAAAATTTTCTTACGGTAGAACGATTCATTAAACTTAACACTACGGCGCTGCAGATTCGGTTTTTTATTTGCAAACTTTATTCAAAAAGTTTTATGTAACAGAAAAACAGTGTTTTTTGGGACATCCCCTTAATCAAGCGGTTATTGTTATATGTTGAACTAAAAAAATGGCCATAACTCAGTCAAACAATCAATATTGTATATTTAAATTTTATAATGCGATAACTCAGCCAAACAATTATTTATTAGGCTATCTATGTGTATACTTAGAACTAATGATGGCGATGACAAAGTCAAAAAATTACCAGTATATATGAGAATTTACTTATTTTGTAACGAGTTGAGCACCGCGGCTAACTCGTAACGGTATGAGTACTGCTGCGCCACGACGTGCGACGAAAAACACATGCGAATTCGGCCGGCAATAGGAGAGAGAGAGAGAGAGAGAGAGAGAGAGAAAGCTAATCCTTCAGGTGCGCGCTCAGATAGCTCTCGGCTCCCGAATCGTAAACACACTGAGAAAAATAGACATAGTAAAGATTACTATACACCATAGTAATTTAAAATATGGTAGTAATCACATAATTTATAGTAAATGTAACAATATTTTAGTAATTGTTACTATATTATTTTAGTAAAATTTTTGGCCTTTTTTGTCAGATCGATGGTACATTTTTTATAGTCAGGTTTACTATAAATTGTCTAGTTATATTTTCTATTAGAGCATAGTACAGCGTACTAAATGATTTAGTATTTTTTGCTATAAAAATTGTAATAAGTACTTAATATTTATTAAGTACTTAATATATTTAATATGTTATAGTAAAACTAACTATTCGAATAAAGTAAACGAGGGAGCGCGATTCTATTGTTTTACATTATTTTCCTTGCCAAATCATACCCCGTAATTTATTTATTTATTTTTTATTATTTTTCATCGAAATATTTGTAGACATTGGCGATAACTAAACCGTTTAATCGTGTTTATAATTATAATATTTTAAAGATTGATTATAATTTTATTTTTATATTTATTATATTACAGAGTATGGATAAATTGAATATAATTTATTATGTGAAAAATTAAATTAATTTAAACAGATTTTCGAATATACTATGTTTTTTGTATATATTTCTGTATTAGTGTTTGGTTTTCTTTGTTTCTTTTTATCTTTTAATAAATCCTCATCTTGCTCGCAAATAGACTTCTTACTTATAAATAACTTTAAGTTATTTCTCGATATTTCTTGTCAAAGCAACATATAATTGACCATGACTGAATACTGTAGTGCGCAAATATATTCCAACTTTGTCAAAAGTTTGACATTCACATCTGTTTATAGTCATAGCAAAACTTAATCTCATCTATTGATGGTTTTAGATCAAGTCGTGGCAATAAGACGATTTCACCAGAATATTTGTTCACCAGATTTGTCCAACTAATATAAGTTTGTTTATATCCTCAATGATCATTATTGATCTATTGCAAAAGCCACCATTGATATCCAAATTTTTTAAACAACTAACTATTGTACATCTTTTTAATATTAATTCATGTGGTGGTAATCCATTTAATGTCAACAAATTTAGAAATTCAGTTGGTATTGAGTCTATCGAATTGCTATCATTTCCGCTTTCAATTCTACCATTACTATAAAATACAAAACTCTTACTATCAATTTTTTCAATTACTCTTAATTAATTTTTGATATATAAGAATTTAATAGTGATAAAATCACTTTATTTTTTAACGATAAATCATTTGGATTAATTTCATGTCCGAAAATTTCTATAATCAAATCATTACAAATAAATTTTCATAAAATTCTTCTAACATTATTTTGTAATTAAAATTTTGTCGCATTTTTATTTTTTCCTACATTAAGAACCCAATTTTCAAATTTATGATCTTTATTCTGTAATCTTAAATTTTCATTTAATGATAATTTCATGAAAGATAACCATAATTTACTTATTTTTACATATAACTTCATCATATTTGTACGATTGCCATGGCATACTACAGGTGTTTATCTAAAATCACCAAATGGAACGATGATTTTCCCTCCGAAAGGATTGTTATTAATGCACAAATCTTGTAGAAATGCATTTATTGCTTTATAAGCATGTCTAGATACTATCGAAATTTCATTCAATATTATAATTTTAACATTTTTTAAAAACATTCCCTATTTTTAATTAGGACAAATATTACATGTTGTTTGTTAATGTTTAACGGTTATTTAACTGTTTTTGAAGTACTATATAAATGTTTTATAAAAAGGTTCATGGTTTTATTAATATCGAATAGCGATAATTTCCAACGTAGTTTAAGGGGGCCTCACCACCTTAGATTAAAAAAAATGATATTGATTTTTTGTTTAAAAGTACCTGAAATTGTTTATATAATCAATTCAACAATTATATTACCTCAGGAATACTGTAAAAATCATCAAACAATATTTATATATATCATATGTCAGGTACAATAGGTATTCGAAGGCCAAAAATCACAATTTTCATTATTTTAGCTACCGCAGACTTACTTAAGTTTTGGGTTTCGAAGGGCACTTTTCTCTTTATAGATCTACTTTAAACACATATGTTTATAGAGTGAATGTGGGAATTTAAAAAACAATTTAATTTAAAAAAGTTGTCTACAATTTGATAATCAGTCAATCAATATCTCATTTTTAAGGGGTCCAGCCTGGGTTAAATCCTGCAAAAAATAACAAAATACTCGTCCAATAAAATTTTTTTTTTATGTAAATTAAAAAACAAAAAATATCTACTGTAAATGTGTATATATAATAACTGTAAATATAATATATATATATATATATATATATATATATATATATATTTATATTTATTGAAACACTGGGGTCTGCTAGCGCAGCCCAGCGTTCTTAAGTCTAGATTCGCGCGCCGTCACACTCCAATGCATACGCGGTTGCGGGCCGCCTCGGCGCAGGGCGCCAGGCATCGAGATGCCAAGGATCCCGCGATCCCCTTTCCGTGTGAGCGCCACCGTGTGTTGGGACCTGACGGCGTGGGAGGTGAGCTCGGCTAGCTCTTAGGAATGGGTGGAGTATCGTACAGGGTCGTGGGTCATAAAACTCATTAAGGCTTGCTGCTGATATGATACGTCGTATTTATTCTTCATGTTCTCTTTTAACAACCCCGGCAACCTGCCGATAACCTGCGGCCTCTACAGTCCAGAGGCGACATGCTGAACTAACTAAACTACTATGCGGCACGTCACGCCGTCGAATCGAGGTCCGTGAGTAAGAGCGAATTTTTACACGCGGCCCCGCAACGATTTTAATAATTCTAACCTCCTTCCGGGGAGATCACCCGCGCCCATCGAACAATCGACGCCACCGCCACGCTCGTCAGCGCGCCGTCCGCCGACTTGTCGGTGCGGGCGAATACCCGCCTCGCCTCTCTGATCGCCTACCGGCCCCGATGACCAGCGCGTCCGTCGCGGCATATTCTCGCGAGTTATGCGGTTTCCCCGGCCCTTCTGACGCTTGTTTTCCCATATACCGCGTCGTGAAAAACCCGTAATACTATAATAAATCCCCGAAAACCACTTCACGATGTGACAAACTCGACACGACCGCGCGACGACACACAACACTTGCCCGTCCTCTCCGTGCATACTCGTGCATTCTAACAGTTATTTCACGGAAACTCTAATAATAACTAACCTAACTTAATCGCTAACTTACTTACTAACGGTAGCTCGGTAACACACAGTAATCGGTAGCTGGTTGGAATGGCGGGGGGTGAGGAAACGATAGCGGGGAGGTACAATACGAGAGGAGAGCGATAGCGAGGAATTATGCGGTAACGGTAGCGTGAAGGAACGATAGCGAGGACAAACGAGAACTTACAAAATTCGCAATAGGAAAGCATGAAGAAAATTGACAAAGAAGACAGAAATAACCTTAAAGAACATGTAACACACTATCTAACAAAAGAAAAAAATATACAAACTGAACAATTGATTGTAAAAAATCAACAAGAGATAAGCATTAGGTGCATGAATGAAGAAAGTGTGGAAGCTGCAGAAAAAATATTAAATAAGAAATTATCAAGTTTTTGTAAGATTGAAAAAGAACAGCTCCCCAAACCGAAGTTAAGAATTATTGGCATTGACAATACTAGTAAAATGAGTATTAAAAATATGGAACAAGATATAAATAATAGAAACCTTTCAAATTATGATACCAAATGTAAAGTACTGCATATGAGTGAAAATAAAAATAATCAATTGACAAGTGTTTTAATTGAAGTGTCGCCTGAAATATATCAATATGTCAAAAATAACAAAGAAAGGTTGTTTGTAGGTTATCAAAGTTGTAAAGTGTATGATGTGATAAATGTAAAACCGTGTTATAACTGTGGAAGATTCGGCCATAATGCAAGGAAATGCGAAAATAATGCCACCTGTCTAAGATGCGCGGAAAATCATAAAACTAGTGCGTGTAATAATAATAATATTGCATGTGCCAATTGTGTTTATAGTAATAACAACTACAACACTAACTATGAAACGCAACACGTGGCTACAGATACCAACTTGTGCAAAATCCTGAAGACGAAAATAAAAAGAAGTATCGACATGACTGATTACCCGTTGATGCCTACGATACCAAGATACGTAGGTAAAGTGGATAACTTTAAACCTAAGCGACTGCATTCCAGCTTATCAGTGTCATCTATCATAACATCACCAGCATTAGAGAACATCAAACGAGTCAGCGGTAGTAATGGAAACCAACGACTTTAATGGAATTATACTGGAAGAAACTAGTTTTGTAGACTTTCAGACTCTCGATAATGGTTTAAGAAACTATAATAATGTAATACTATATATGAATATAAGAAGTCTTGATGCAAACTTTGTAAATTTAGAATTATTTGTTGAGACTTTGAAAGTCAAACCACTTATAATAGTATGCGCTGAATCTTTGAATCTGAAATTGTATCAGATATACCAAATAAAAGGTTATAAGATATATTATAATAACAGTAGGATAAATAAAGCAGATGGGGTAATAATGTACATACAAGATAATGTTATAAATAACACAGAAATTATCGAGGAAGGCAAACTAAGAATTATAAAATCCACTATTAAGGTGAACGCTACTATGAGTTTTGATATATCAGCATTATATAGATCGCTGCCCAAATCGGAATTTATACTAAACCTAAAAAAATACTTGATTAAATCTACCAAAGTAGCCAATCACATTATAGTTGGAGATTATAATATAGATCTTTTAGAGATAAATGATTATAGTCAAGAACTATTAAATAATTATCTTGAAAAGGGATTCACACCTTGCTTTCAAGGAATAACTAGACCTTCAAATACTAAAAATGAAGGGACTTGCATTGATAATTTTTTTATAAAAACTAACGCTCTTGGATTCACATCTTTTAAGTTAGAAAACTCCTTCACTGATCATTATCCATTATTTATAAATTTAGATAAATTAGAAATTCAAAAAGAATTAAATGAAAACTATAACTACATAAACTACTCTAAATTGAGTGAAGTTGCCAATGATGTAAATTGGAATGAAATCACATCAATGCAGGATCCTGAAATGGCCGTAAACAACTTAATAAGATTCATAAACTATTGTATGGAAAAAGCTACAATAAAAAAAATCATTTAGACATAAAAATAAGAAAAAACCTAGGAAAAATGGATTACAAAAGCTATTTTAGAATCTTGTAAAAGAAAAGAAGACTTGTATAATATATGGAAACTTGAGCCAAATAATAGGGAACTAAAAGTTCAGTATATGTTATATCAAAAATATTAAACAAGGTCATCAAATATAGGAAAGTTAAATACGAAAAAGAACAAGTTGAACGTAATAGAAATAATCCTAGGAAGTTATGGTCAATTATAAAAGAAAAACTTGGTAAAAATATAAATCAGGAAAATGTTATTAATGAAATCTATGATGAGAATAATCAGAAAACAACGCATCCGCGTAGAATAGTTAATATAATGAATACTTACTTCAGTGAAGTAGGAGCTAAGCTAAGCCAAAAAATACAAACTCAAAAATATAAAAGTTTAAAAGAACCGGAAAATAATAAAAAATCAATTTTTATAAGACCTACAAATTATACAGAAATTAAAAGAATCATAGCCAATATGAAAGATAAATCTGGAGGGGTAGATGGCATTAGTATGAAAACAATAAAAGTAATTACTACACATTTGTTAGAACCGTTAGTTCTTATATTTAACCTGTGCATAGAAAAATCGGTTTGGCCAGAAGCTCTTCAGAAAGCGGACATTGTACCAATTTACAAAGCAGAGGATAAATGTAAGGTTTCCAACTATAGACCTATATCTTTGATATCAAATTTAGCAAAGATTTTTGAAAAAATAATATACGAAAGGGTGTATAACTTTTGAGTACAAACTAAAATATTATCTACACAGCAGTTTGGTTTTGTCAGAGGTAAAGGATCCACGGATGCCTTAGAATATTTAACAAGTGTGATATATAAAAAAATAGATAAAAACAAACCAATAATTGTAACATTTTTGGATCTTGCAAAAGCCTTTGACACTGTAAATCACGGAATTTTATTAGACAAGCTAGTTTGTTATGGAATAAGGGGAAAGGCAATTGATTTGTTCAAAAGCTATCTTTGTGGAAGGCAAAATAAAGTAAAAATAAAAAGTAATGTTAGCGAATATCGTGATATAATGATAGGACCCTTATTATTTATAATATATGTTAATGATTTGTTATTAGATATGCCAAAAGAAACAATAATTTCATATGCGGACGATACAGCCGTTATATCCTCAGATAATGCTTGGATCTCAGCTCAGAATAATATGAATAACTATCTTGAGACAATCTCAAACTGGTTAGCAATTAATAAACTCACATTAAATATAAGTAAAACTGTATACATGGCGTTTGGTAGCTACTGTAATAGTGTGCCTGACAATTTAGAAATTAAAATAAACGAAGAAAATCTGAATAGAGTTGAATATTATAAATATTTAGGGATTATTTTTGATTATACTATGAAATGGGATAGGCATATACAGGGTGTTTCATTTTAATCCGACCACGATAAAAAACCATGGAAAAACTAATTTTAACGAAAAATGACCTTAACAAAAGTTGAAGGGGGTAAAGGGGGCCATCGAATGACACAAACACCTATGACCTTGAACTCGATTTTCAAGGTCATTTGAGGGTAATTGTGATTTTTTTAAATAGGAACCTCTATTTTTGAACTTGGAATCGGATAGAGCGGAAAAAATTACGTCGCAAAGGATATTTTAAGTTTGCTTTGGTAACCTTGAGAAGGTCAATTCAAGGTCAAATAACAAAAAATCTGCTAAACCGCTGTTTGTCTGGTTTTATTTTACTGATGTCGAAAGATGACCTTGACAAAAGTTGAAGGGAGCAAAAGGGGCCATCTAATGACACCAACACCTTTGACCTTAAACTCGATTTTCAAGGTCATTTGAAGGTCATTGTGTTTTTTTAACGGGAACCCCTATTTTTGACCTCGGAATACGGAGCAGCGGAAAAAATTACGTTGGAAATTCAAGTTTGCCTTAGTGACCTTGAGAAGGTCAATTCAAGGTCAAATAAGAAGTATCAGCCTAAGATTGTTTTCCTTTCAATTTTTTCGTAGAATTATCATTTTGTTATTGTAATAAACATTAAGAGAATAATTGACTTAAAATGTGATTATGCTTTGCTGACTTCAAAGCCATTTTGTAAGGTCAAAAGTGCAAAAATGCAATATCAAATGTTATGTGGAGTCCATATTTATATCCTAACTTTAGTGTTGCCCAGGAACAACGATGTGGACGTAATAGGATTGTGTTCCCTTTGGGGTGCTTGATTAGAGTGAGTCTCCTTGCCTCTCACTTTTATTATGTACAGATTTGAATGTAGGTGCCCAAAGACACCACCATTTTTTTGCATTCTATTCAGTTCTTGGGATGTTTTCGTAAGCGAATTTTTATCCTATCTTTAGCGTTACTCAGGAACGACGTGGACACAGTTGGCTACTAATTTTCCTCATCGAATTTTGCCTGAATTTATTGTTGAAATAAATAATTTATTTTGTAAAGATGATTTTTCATGTTGAATTTTCCCGCGACTCATTGTTGAAATAGACAATTTTTCTAATAAGAGATCTCTTTTCATATGAATTTATCCTCTACTCATTGTTACTTACACTTAGTATTCAATAGTTTACTAGTTATTGAATAGTTATTGATTAGCCAAACTAATCAAATATCATTTGTTTAACATTTTCTCTTTTTCATTCATTGACCTTTATTTTTTCTATTAAAATTTATTACTCATCGAAAGCTATCTAATTTGTTCAGTTTGGTAAAAACAAAATTTTTTATTGAACTTGTTATAAATTTTTAACTATGGCTGATTATCCAGCCGCTGAAAGGGTTGATATTTTATTGATTCTTGGTGAATCTAGACGTAATTATCGACAAGCTGCAGCCTTGTATCGAATTCGATATCCCGATAGAAGACATCCAAGTCATACAACCATTCGTGAGATTTACCGTAGAGCTCAACAAGGGCAACTAGCACGGGTTAGAGAACGTCGTAATTACAACGAAGATGATCTTCGTGTAATGGTCGTTTTAGAAATGGTTCATTTGAATCCCCACGTTAGTACCCGAGAAATTCAAAGGCAAAGTGGTATACCTATGGCTACTGCTTGGAGAATACTGAGAAGTCAACGTTATCATCCATATCATATTACTTTGACTCAGGATCTCACACCTGCTGATATGAGGTTAAGGCTACAGTTTTGCCAATGGGCACGACAAATGATTGCTAATGATCGTCACTTTTTTCAATACGTAATGTTTTCTGATGAAGCAAAATTCAAAAGCAATGGAGAGCTTAACCGACACAACTGTCATTATTGGTCGAATGTTAATCCGCATTGGTACAGGCAGATAGATAACCAAAATCGTTGGAGTCTTGATGTTTGGTGTAGAATTGTTAACGGATACCTTGTAGGCCCATACTTTTTCGATGAAAATGTAAATGGCCATAATTTTTTACAGTTCCTGAGAGAACGTCTTCCAGTACTTCTTGAAGAAGTAGATTTATACACAAGAGCAAGAATGTGGATTCAATTAGATGGAGCTCCTGCGCACTATGCTCGAATAGTTAGACAATATCTTAATCAAAATTACCGTGACAGGTGGATTGGACGCACTGGACGTGGAGATTTGGGTGTTCGATGGCCACCGAGATCTCCAGATATGACATCACCCGATTTCTATTTGTGGGGGTATTTGAAAGATGTTGTTTATGAACATGAAACTACAACAAGGGAAGATATGATCCACAGAATTCAAACCGCTTGTGAAAACATCCCAAGAGCTGTATTACTCAGAAAACTAGAACATTTTCAGCAGCGAATTGAATTGTGTATCCAACAAAATGGTGGTGTCTTTGAGCACCTGCGATGAATTTTGAGCAAAAGTGAGAGGCAAGGGGACTCACTCTAATTAAGCACCCCGAAAAGTGAGAGGCAAGGGGACTCACTCTAATCAAGCACCCCGAAAAGTGAGAGGCAAGGGGACTCACTCTAATCAAGCACCCCAAAGGGAACACAATCCTATTACGTCCACATCGTTGTTCCTGGGCAACACTAAAGTTAGGATATAAATATGGACTCCACATAACATTTGATATTGCATTTTTGCACTTTTGACCTTACAAAATGGCTTTGAAGTCAGCAAAGCATAATCACATTTTAAGTCAATTATTCTCTTAATGTTTATTACAATAACAAAATGATAATTCTACGAAAAAATTGAAAGGAAAACAATCTTAGGCTGATACTTCTTATTTGACCTTGAATTGACCTTCTCAAGGTCACTAAGGCAAACTTGAATTTCCAACGTAATTTTTTCCGCTGCTCCGTATTCCGAGGTCAAAAATAGGGGTTCCCGTTAAAAAAACACAATGACCTTCAAATGACCTTGAAAATCGAGTTTAAGGTCAAAGGTGTTGGTGTCATTAGATGGCCCCTTTTGCTCCCTTCAACTTTTGTCAAGGTCATCTTTCGACATCAGTAAAATAAAACCAGACAAACAGCGGTTTAGCAGATTTTTTGTTATTTGACCTTGAATTGACCTTCTCAAGGTTACCAAAGCAAACTTAAAATATCCTTTGCGACGTAATTTTTTCCGCTCTATCCGATTCCAAGTTCAGAAATAGAGGTTCCTATTTAAAAAAATCACAATTACCCTCAAATGACCTTGAAAATCGAGTTCAAGGTCATAGGTGTTGGTGTCATTAGATGGCCCCTTTTGCTCCCTTCAACTTTTGTTAAGGTCATTTTTCGTTAAAATTAGTTTTTCCATGGTTTTTTTTGTCGTGGTCGGATTAAAATGAAACACCCTGTATTATCTATAGTTAAAAAAACAAAATATTTAGTTTTTATGTTTTACAAATTAACCAAAATTATGCCAATTGAGTCTTTGTTATCAATATATTACGCCTTTTTCCATAGTTTGATAAATTATGCTATAATAGCAAGGGGTGGTGCCTATCAGAACGCTCTAATTATTGCTCTAAGACTGCAAAATAGATTATTACGGATTATATTTAAGAATAATTTTGTTGTACAAAATTATCCGCTTAACATTATTCAAACATTTAACTTGGAATCTCTGATGTTCCACTATTTGTACTGTTGTAATAATTGAAACAATTACATTAGATTATACGTTAGTTTGTAAGTAATTTTTGTTATTAGACCAGACCTACGAACAGATGCTGAGTGCATCTCTGTAGGATGTCAGTTGGTCGGATATATTATAATATATTTGATGTAACTGCATTTTCATTCTGGTAAATAAATAAATAAATAAAAAAAAAAAATATATATATATATATATATATTTTATTTATTTATTGATTTACCAGAATGAAAATCATTCAAAAAGAATGACCCATATATATATATATATATATATATATATATATATATATATATATATATTATAACGGTGCTTAATACCGTGTATAAAAGATCAGTAACGGGTATACTGATCTAAAGAGTATCGAGAGGAATTGATGCAGCAGCTCGTAGCAGGCTTCTTGAAGGCTATACGAAGCCTGGCCCGTAGCGCAGTATGCTGTACGTGCTCGTCCTTGAGCACGGGAGCCCGCGGAGGCGTCGTGAGTGCTTATGCTGCGTAGCTTAATCGCGAATGAGGTAAACGCATATCCGAGAGGGGTGAGCGCGGGGAAAAGGCAGAGAGTCAGGCGTAAAATCACTAAGAACAAGTGAAGTTCAGACTTATGTTTGTGTATTGTAAAAAGACAGCCAAATACAATAGCGGAACGAGGCAAGAGAGAGACAAAGCGAAGCCTAATGCAGAGAGAGAGAGAGAGAGATCAGAGATCGAGCAGGTACTTACATTCACTTCCGTGCTGTCTCGCTCGGATGCCTCGTGGCTCGTCTGGAACGGCGCAAGCGGGTGAACGGGGCCCTCGCTGGGCAGCAGAGCCGATGCCTCGTGGCCTTGAGTGTGCGTCCGGCTACGGCGGGAAGACGAGCGGCAGCAATCGTTCAGCTCGTGACGAACACGCGGCGTGAAGTTGCACTCGGAGCGATAACACCGGCGACACACGAGGGCACAGCTTGCTAGGGCGATCTCTCAGATTTCTCGCACGCAAAATCCACGAGGGTTCCCGATACAAAAAAAAGGAGAAACCGTTCGACTGTACTCTTCGGCGGAACGAGTCGTACTTATCTCGCGTGGAACGTGGCGGCGAAAACCAGCGTGGGCTTTCTCCCACTCTCCCTCTCGCGGCACGCGCGTGGCTCTCTCTCTCTCTCTCTCTCTCTCTCTCTCTCTCTCTCTCTCTGTGTGTTCGCACGCTGGGTCTTCTGCTCTCTCACTTACCTTGCCGCTGAAAAAATGTACATGATATAGATTTATACATGTGTTGTAATGAGGGAGAGAGACATAACGAGAGTACGATAGTCAGCTCCTTATAATATATATATATATATATATATATATATATATATATATATATATATAATGTTGAGTTTTCGTGAAAAAGGTAGTTTTCTAACGATTTTTTGGACTGGAAATTTTTTTCTGACATGGAATAAACTTATCACCTGATTTTTAAATAGGAAAAAAAAATAAAAACTCAATGATTCAATAGTATTAAGAATTATTTATATCACTCATCTTATGTGGGAAATTACAATTTTTCACTTATTTTTCATGCCAGACATTTTTTCTTCAACCTAAAATATGATTACCCTTTAGTTAAAAAATGAAGAAAAATATAATTTAGTGATTTTGCAGCAATAAAAATCGTTTGAATCCCATTACCTATTCAAAATGCTGATTTTTCTCGTTGAACGAGTGTTTCCATCGATTTTCCGGACCGCAAAATTAGGTTTGACCTCAAACATGACCTTTTTTTCGTTAATTTTTTAACAAAAAAGGAATATTTAATAATTAGAAGTGTTTGCAATTATCACTCGCGTAATTGAGTAAGCTAATTAATCGCTGTTTTTCACGATTTTTCACTAATTTTTCGAACCTAAAAATGTTGTTTAACCTTAAGGGGAGGTGGGAGCTATAGCTTCGCAATTTCGCCACGGGGTATTTAGTATTTCAAATGCCAAAAAGAACTAAAAGCCGTATTGACATTTTCTTTTGGTAGAATGATTCACTTATCTTAAACCTATGGCGCTCTGCTCATTATATTGATGAAATTTAAAATTAAAAAAAGTTAATAAGTAAAATTGGTGTTTGAGGTTGGCGCTGTAATCGCATAAACACGCGTAAACACCCGCTCGTATTTCACAACTTTTACAAAAACCAAAAGTCCGATTAGTTTGTTTTTTTTTCGGTAGAATGATTCAACACTATGGCGCTCTGGTCTTGGTTTTTCATTGCAAGCTTTATTCAAAAAGTTATTTGGAACAGAAAAACAGTGTTTTCAGCTCCCACATCCCCTTAAATATAATTTTTCGTTATTTTTAGATTTTAAAGTATGTAAAAAAGTCATAGCAAAGAGAAACTAAATCTTGCCCGGCCCTTAGTTCCAAAAATATAAAAAATGCCTGTATTATAAAAAAATAATCCAACTGTGGATATTTATCCTATGAAAGTAGGACATTAAATCACTCTTTAGAATACTTATCTCATATTTTACATAATTAGAGCTATGAGCTCCAAAAATTTTATTAGAATCTTTAGCTCCTACGCTGCGCAAATTTATTTGGAAATCGAAATAGTTTTAAACTCACTATGATAATTTGAACAAACTATGTGGTCCCTGAGAAGGTGGTTAGCTGTTAATAAGTTGTATAATCAGCGTTTCGTACATAATCGTGTGTATAAGCGCGAAGATGAACGAGGCAGTAAAGTTTAAGAACGCAGGCGTTTCTCCGCGGTTAGTTTGCTCTTGCATAAATCGGCTGTGCGATTAATGGTAGTCAGGCTCTCAGTTATGGGTGGTCTGACCACTGAGACTGTCACAGACTTTACCAGGAGCTTGCTCCGCTTATCTATAGGTAATCTCAACGTGGGAAGACCGACGGGTCAACCCGTGGCTTTAAGGGGTCAAGTCTGGATTAAATCCTGCAAAAAAACAAAAAGATATTCTTTTTACCAAAAAATTTTTTATTTGATGTAATTTGAAAAATATATAACAATATATAACATATACATCATTTTTATCGAAAAAAAATGTATATACTCTGTAAAATCATTGACCCAAATTCATGACACTATATAAGTAATATTTATTTATATATTATAAGTAATATAATATATAAATAAGTGTTTTTAGTCACTTGCCACGGCTTTCTGAAAGATCCGGACAGTCTTTTTTACTCCAGCCGGGCTTAAAATCTACCTTAAACATGCCCCCTCAGACAGATCGAGAGACATTTCTAAAAAATATAAATTAAATATTGTTAGCAACAAATTTTGTTGCTAGCAATGTTTAATTGATATGTTTTAGATAACAAAATTTGTTGCTAACCATATGTAATTCATATTTTTGCTTCCTTCCTAAGGAAGCCTTGTAATAGTAATTTTTGGAATTTGTGTAAAAACATGTAGGAAATATGTTTTGGGGCATTTTAAGTAAATAGTTTAAAATAGTGTTTTCAGATAATGTCCGTATGGATGTGTGTGTGTGTGTTCGTTCGTATCGCCCCTAGCTCAGCTTCTGCTCAGTGAATGTTAATCCACCAAGTCTCATTTTCTTTGTTTTTACTAGTACACAGCGGGATAACAGTCCGTTGTTACATTTTCTGGACCCATTTTTTTTTTATATCGATTTTTTAGTTTTGAGATTTTTGTTTTTTCTAATAAAGTTATTGAAAAAGTTGATAAAAGTAAATTACTTAATATGTACCTGAAAGAGAATAAAATTACCTATCTTTTTACTGCGGAAAATTTATCAAGTGGCGCGGTAGCGCCACAAAGGCGAGTTTGTGAAGCAGACGAAGCCGCGGCGCCCGTGACACTATTTACTTCTATATTGGTGTTCGGATTTTTCATTACACAAAAAAGAATACTTATCATTACTGTTGGTAAGGTTTTTGGGCTTATTAGAATGTTTTCTGAGCTAAACTATGATTTCCAACAAAAATATTAGTGAAAAGGCTGCTTATTTTTATAATATATGAGTGTATAATCCACAAATGCTAAAATCACGTTTTTCTTCTTCAGCCCGAAATGTGAAAGGACCGTTAAGTTAAGCCGCAAGAAGTGTTAGGACCGTGAAGTTGGCCGCAAAGCTATATACAGATGGGGATTGATTTCTCAAGAAAATATAATACTTAATATATTACGATATTTAGATTTAAGAGGTTGCCGGTGCATACTCTACGTTCCGGAGCTGTAATAGTAACTAGCTTGCCAGGGTAGCCGATGACAAGGTTCAGGATGTTTTCTGTGGCTTGGTATAAAAATCATTTAAGTACTGTGTCTAGGTGTACAGGGTGGCCGATGACGAGGTCTAGGAGGCGTGCTCCGTGGTTTTTTGTGTCTATGTGTAAAAATCATTTGAACGTAGTGTCCAGGTATACAGGGTGGCCGATGACGAGGTTTAGGTGGTGCGCTCCGTAGTTTTTGGTGTCTATAGGTGTAAAAATCATTCAAGGGCGTTGTCTAGATGTACAGGGTGGCAGATGACGAGGTCTAGCTGGTGCGCTCCGTGGTTTTTGGTGTCTAGATGTAAAAATCATTCAAGGGCTGTGTCTAGATGTACAAGGTGGCCGATGACTAGGTCAAGGTGGAGCGCTCAGTGGTTTTTGGTGTCTAGGTGTAAAAATCATTCAAGGGCGGCGTCTAGGTGTATAGGGTGGCCGATGACGAGATCTGGGTAGTTCGCACCGTGGTTTTTGGTGTCTAGGTGTAGATATAATTTGAGGGTGGTGTATATCAGAACAATCAGTGATTTCATGTTAGTGATAAAAATGTTACCAAAAAGCTGTGGTCGAAAAGTGCTAAAGATGCTTATATTTTATTTTTACTACGTTGAATATGAAATACTCAAAAAAATTAACCAAAAAGGATTGAAATCTCTAAAAAAAATTAACTTTTAAAAAAGTAAAAGGTTAGGCGAGTTTGATACATTCCGCAACAAAATTACAGATAGAAAAGAACTGATTGTGAGATCAATCAAACAAAGTTAAGTTTATTATATTTAATCGTAATGAAGCAAAGAACAACTCTCAAGATAATTACTACGTAACTTGCCATGCCCGTTTCATTGTACTTATAGTGTTTGTGTGACGTTCTAATATATATAAAAAGAAAATTTAGTTGTTCACCAATAAACAAAATGAAACGGGCATGGCAAGTTACGTAGTAATTATCTTGAGAGTTGTTCTTTGCTTCATTACGATTAAATATAATAAACTTGATTTTGTTTGATTGATCTCAGTTCTTTTCTATCTGTAGTTTTGTTGCGGAATATATCAAACTCGCCTAACCTTTTACTTTTTTAAAAATTAATTTTTTTTAGAGATATTATCGTTCGTCGTTTTTTATTACACACCATAAAGCGCATATTTTTAAAATTGTTTTAACTCGAAAACTAAATTTTGAATCTTTCTTAAAAAATCATGATTTTTTAAAGTTATTAGGACTATACTTCACTTTAATTTTAAGTAATTTCATGGGGCAGATCCTGAGAAAAACATCAACAACTGAAAAAAGTCGTTTTTCTACGTGTCGCGGTAACTGGAGTTAAAAGGCATTACTCAAGTTCAAATTTTGGATTAAATTAGCATTATGTAGCACTTTAATCCCTACCCTGTTAAAAATAGTCTATAGAGATGAATTAAATTATTAATTGATTTCTAAGCTATATCTGAATCCCATTTATTGCATAAGAAATCGATTAAAATAGATAGAATCAATAGGAATCAATAGGAATCGATAAAATTCTATACGAAAAAGGGCAAGTAAAGTTAATAGAAACCAACGTTTGGTATTAACTATCTACTTCAATTGTTGTTTTCCGTATTAAAATCTATTGACTCCAGTTGATTCTAATCGATTTTAATCGAGTCCTTGTACAAAAAATGGTATTCAGAATTAGCATAGAATCTGTTGATAATTTAATCGATCCCGATCGATCCCTATTGACTATTTTTAGCAGGGTATGTTTGGGTTGTTTACGAAACTAGTTAGTTTCAAAGATATTAAGCTTCAAAATTTTGTATTCTCACCCTGTATACTATAAATCGTCTTTTTACGTGACGCGATAACTGGAGTAAAAAGGCAATATCTAAAAAAAAAACTTAACCAAAGTAAAAAGGTTAGGCGCGTTTGATGTTTTGCGTATCATCATGTATATCAATAATTTTGTTTACAGTGAAATTACAGATTAAAAACAACTGAGATCAATTATAAAAAGTCAAGTTTACAATCATATTATTTAATAATATGATTATAAACTTGGAAATAAGAATTTTATATGTTTATGTACACAAATAAAATATGCAGAAAGGTACATTTACAATAAGACCACTCCGTGAACAAGTATGTACCATGAACAAAATGTGAGGGGCATGGCAAGTTACGTAGTAAATATCTTTTGATTTATTTGGAATTGATCAATATATTACTTAAGTTTAAATTACCAATCATTCGACTCAGACCTCAATTAAACATAATGTTGTTTTGTTTTCCGTATTATAAATAAAATAATATGATTGTAAACTTGACTTTTTATAATTGATCTTAGTTGTTTTTTAATCTGTAATTTCACTATAAACAAAATTAGTGACATGTATGATGATACGCAAAACATCAAACGCGCCTAACCATTTTACTTTAGTTAAGTTTTTAAAAATAAATTTTATAGTCATGTATCTTGCGACATAACTCGAAGAAATATATTTAAAAATCATAAGATACAAAAGGATGATGAAAGGTAAAATAAAGAAGTGATACATGCATTTATCTAGTTATTATTTATAGCCAGAAAGCATTGTATATCACAATAAATTTTATCTTGTGACTAGAAAGAGTTGGTGCACGCTTTCACATTTTGTCAATCATCAAAAGGTATTTCAAATCTGGCACACATTGCAATACACCAATTTTTTATAAAAATATAGCAGTCAGAAGTCTGGAAATTTGCATACCAATTTATAATATCCTGCTCTAATACAATATGCATGTAAATTGATGATGAGAGGGTTAGTTCGTGTTTTCACTAGAAAACGTTAATGCACGCCTCAATTTTCTGTCAATTGACAAAACAAATGTTCAGCTTTACACACGTTAGATTAATTTTCTCTTGAATCATAGCATTCAGAGGTCTAAAAACTTGCATGGTGCTATAAAATGTCCTTTCGTAACATACAATACATTAAAAATGGTGCAATTCAAATTGTATTGTGTTTTGACCAAAAAAAGTTAATACGCGTTTCAACTTTCTGGTCATCGATAAAAGAAATTTTCAGCTTTTCACACTTTGGATAAATTTACTCTTAAATTTTATTATTCAGAAAACATGTTTAAAATTTGTAAATGAAAATCCTCTGTATATCAATACTTCATGTATTTGATAATATAAATATTGTACTATTTGATACTTTTTTCCAAAATGATACTTCATTAACTTTATTATCATATAATTTGATTTTTAACAATTAATATCATTAACTAAAATAATAAAAAACAATTTACATATAGCTATGATATCTTGATTATAAAATTCCTTTGGAGCACACTATGAGAAAAGTGAGGTTGCAGCAAAGATGTTAACTGAGCATGTTTGATTAGTGCCAATGATACTTATTTTAATAGTTAATGTAGCTATATTATGCCAAATAGCTGTATATTAGTAGTTAATATAAGGCTTATGTACGAGTTTTAATAAGCCTTGTCAAGTAATAATCAGATAAAAATTATTAGAAAACGCTCTTGTATAAATTTTATTAATGCTGAGTGACTTTGGAATGATATACTATTAAAGTTCAAAATCTTGTATTTCATCGGCTTTTTGGGTCTGAATAGCAGATCTGGTAGTTTTAGAAATACAATAGTGTATGTGATTCCAACTGATTCAGATGCTTCTGGCATTTCCAAAAAAGTATTTAATCACGGGTGAGGGTAAAATTTTGAAAAATAAATATTTGAAAGGCAAAAATTACGAATTGAATTATAACGTAAGGTAAAATTTTTAGTCCCAGAATATTGGAAAGGTATAATTTTAAAAACCTAAATTTGGAAATTCCTAAAAATATCGCTTTTGCAATATTTTAACTACAAATATCACCTTTCGCAATATTTAAATTCAACATTTTTGTTTTATAAATTTTTTCATTTCAAAATCTCAGTTTATAAATGTTGAATTTCCAATCTTTACCCTTTCTCATTTTTGTTTTTTAAAATGTTCACCTTCACCCCGCACCCGCATATAATCTTTGCCATTCCGAAATAGCAGATCTATTCAAAATGATCAACTGTTTTATTGGTACGCGTAAATTTCCTGATACCCGTTATAAAGTTGATCAATTGTTGAATTCAAATGCAGGAATAGAATTTCATGCTGTATGTCCTCATTGCAAAAAGTATATAAAACATTTTCATCGTGATGATCGCGAAGTTACACGCACTTCCTGCGATGAAAGAGTTTCATTAAAAAGTCCAACTTACGTAGATTACTTTGCTATTTTTAATATTGATAACGAAATCGCTTTGTTGATGAAAGAAAACTCTGAACACTTCAATTTTGTGCTTAAAAAAAGATATACAATCTATTTATATCTTGAAGATTTTACCAATGGAATTGCATACAAAAAGTTTATACAGTCGATACCATTCCATGAAATAAATAACATTATAACTGCAACATTTAATACTCTGACTTGTGCTATATGGTTTGGAAAAGACAAACCTGATATGGATATTTTTTTGAAACCTTACGTTTCTTGAATGTAAATGAGCATAGGATCACATAATCCAGTTCATGGTGCTAAAAGCCCATCGATTGTAGTTAGTAACTTTGGATAAATTTGACATAATTTCTGGTTTTGTGCCGGATAGTATGCATTGCATTTCTCTAACAATAAGTATTGCATATCACTTTTTAGGGTACTTGTTGAACACTTCTAATAGGCCATATTCTTTGTCCAACGATGATATTTCTACAATAAATAAAATTTTATTGTCGATAAGGGCTCCAAACTTGATTAACTCATTCTATTGAATGTAGACGTTGGTGGAAGACGCGAGAATGGGGGAACTGGACTCTGTATTGCAGTATACCTATATTAATGTGTTTTCCACATATGTTTAATTATATGAAACATTGAGCATTGTTGGTAGATGCTTTTTATATACTTAACAGCAAATACATATTCCGCAATGAACTAGAGCGCAGTGATATGCTGTTTAAACAATTTGTTGCTTATACAGAGCATTATTATTCACAAAGTGCTATGACATACATCGTCTATCAACTATTGCATTTGACACCAAGTGTGGTAAATTGGGGTCTACTATGGGCACATAGTAGCTATTGTATTTTCGACGCAATAGTCGCAAAGTTCCCCGTGAGTCGTGGTCAAATCCGTACACGAGTACGATTCTTGCGCGTGTTGTATCGCGGTTGTCAATCTTGATTTTTGAGTCGTTGGACGCAAGTTCGAATCCTGGACTCGCTTTCGATTCCTGGTCTCGCGTTCGATTCCTCGAATGTCTGGATCGATAGCGCTTTCACTGCTGTGTGCTCAGTTTCTTCGCACGGTTTCTATGCGAACCCAGTCACTCACTGGTACGATGCTGCCATTAAAAAAAAATCGCATGACAAACAAAAATTTTGAACTAATTCGCAGTTTGCTGCGTATATTGGAATTCTACTAAAAAATCATCGCAACTTATCCCAACTGAAGCGCGTCGAACAAATTCGTTCGTCAAAAAAAAAAAAAAAATCCGAATCGGAGAGCACTTGACACACTGGTGTCAGCTCCAACTGCCACCACTCCAATCACCTAATGCCATAAATACTCATTTCGCATCCATCTCAAATGCACCCTATCCTCATCTCCACTTTCCTGTTCCAGCTAACCCACTCTCACGGTCTGCTACCCCGCCCTTTTCATTTAAATCCATCAGCCCTGATGACGTCTCGAAGGCTTTGACTGTGGCTAAGTCGAGGATGTTGGGACTCGACGGAATATCAATTAAATATATGTCTATCATCCGCCCATATATTCTCCAGCCACTCTGCGAAATATTCAATAAATCCATCAGCACCGGCACTTTCCCCTCACTCTGGAAAAGGACACTCATTACTCCAATACCCAAGGTATCCCTACTGAGCGATGTGTCTGATTTGCGACATATCTCACGACTGTCTGAATGCTCCAAGTTATAGGAGAGAATCCTGGCAGACCAGCTATTATGTCACCTTGAGGAGCATAATCTTCTAACTCCCCGTCAAGCAGGTTTTCGAGCAGGGCACAGCACCCAGACAGCCTTACTGGGGGTCTTGGACGATATTCGTCTGTCAATGGACGACTCGCAGTACACAATTCTCGTCCTTTTCGACTTTTCAAAGGCATTTGACAGAATCCCCCACCAACTCTTGATTCACAAACTCCGCTCTCTCACTGTAACCGATCATCCGCTCAAACGGTTCACATCTTACCTCGCCGATAGATGCCAGGCCGTGGCTGACGAGGGTGGTACCATTTCGGACTGGATCTCTACCAGCGCGGCGGTCCCCCAGGGCTCTGTTCTCGGTCCACTACTATTTGCCATATTCACAAACGACCTGCCACAGGTTCTGAGGTTTTCCAGGCACATGATGTACGCCGATGACACTCAAATTTGCCGCAGTTGTAAGCGATACGATCTTCCGGACGCCATTAACAAAATTTCGCAAGACTGCTCAGCCATAGCAAACTGGGCCGCTGCCAATGGTCTTACCCTCAATCTTAGTAAGACTAAGGCTATGCCCATTGGCAGCTCCCTCAATCTCTCTCTTACTAACGTTCAAGATCTTCCGACTGTAAATGTTCACCACACCCCCATCCCCTACGTGTCGGAAGCATTAATCCAGTTGGTTAACGTGTTGGCTATTCCTTGAGCCTCCCAACACGGCCACCCATGGGGCGCGGGGCCGATATACGCTCAGCCAACGCGATCAATGAATGCACGTTAACATTCGATGACCTACCGATACCTGGTGACATTACGTGGGAAGTCAACCGGCCGCTCGGATGAGCGGCGGGATCCCATCCAATCCCTTATGACTCTGCAGGTCAATACCCGAGTTGTGCACTGCAACTCACACATCGAAAGATAAACTTTCTGCCCAGCATGCGGGCTAACCACTGCCACCACGAGTCCTTTACCCTGTCGGAACAGGATTAACTATCCTGCGGCTCCCCGACCCCATGGTACTGATTTTATCCTCCCCAGCAGAGAGTTCACAAACGTTTCCACCGAAGTGTACTAAGCAAGCTACCACGTTTTAAACGTCCCACTCGTTTTTGGCATTGGCCAACCATACATTACGCCGGAGCGTTCCCAGGGCTAGAGTCCCAAGCAGCTAGTTAGAGCCCGACTAGCTTACAAGGGCCTGGGTATACTAGTTTTGATCTTCACCAACCAGATGGTCAGTCAATCACTAGACTAGTTCCAGCTCGGAACATTACTGAATCCTTCCTCCTTCCTCTCGTGGGGGGTATACCGAGGCTACCGAAATTTCAGGGTTCACCCAACTGCCTTGGTAGAAATGCCACCCGCCCGGGGCTTTTCCATTCGGAAGATACGTGTCGGAAGCAAAGGAGCTAGGTGTCTGGATGACTTCGAACCTTGGCTGGAGGCGCGACGTGTTCCACATCTGCCAGCAAGTCTTCCGCACATTACGCCAGCTCCGGAAACTTCAAAGAGCCCTATCATTTGGTCTTCGGAAGTCATTGGTACAGTCACTCGTATTACCATTCTTCGATTACGCCTGCCTGGTGTACCATGACGTAACAGGAGAGCTTAACCTAAGGCTTCAACGTGCTCAGCACGTTTGCACTCGCTTTGTGTACGGCAACATTCCATGGACGGTCCATGTAACTCCGTATCGCCAAAAGCTCGGCTGGCTGCCGGTCAACGCCAGGCGTGAGTACTTCTTTGGCGCGCTAACAGACAAATCGACCGGTCTATCTGGCAAGCAACCTCATCCTAACGATCGACCGTGGGGTACGCAGATCCACTCGTCACGGCGTTCCAACTTTTTTCATTCGGCATTTTAACAGCAATCTCTTTTATAATTTAAAATCAGCGCACCCTATTTCTGGAACAATCTAGTATCACGTCCCTACCTCATACTACCTCCCTAAAAACAGTAAAATCCCTCCTGTCTCATCATCTGCGCATACGCCGCTTGTAACTATATAGCGTCTTTTTTGTACACGGTCAATATACTGCGCAATCAAAACTCTACATCAACTATCTCTGTACACTGACCGATATACAACACGTCTTTTTCTTTGTATAGTTTAGTCCCCGCATAGGCCATAGAGCCATTCATGTAAACACGTTATATTTGTCGTTTATTGTATGTATGTATTTATTGTACTTCTATCACAGGGCCGAAAGCCCGTATCTTGTATTAATAATCACGATTTTAGTTTAGCTTTAGTATAAGGCCATAGGGCCATTATTGCAGACATTAGCCATCCTGTAAATATGTATTTATTCTGTTACTTTTACCGCATTTTGTAACTTTCTTTTACTTGTAATTTTTCTTTTACCCTATGGGCTTTTAGCACCCAGAACTGAAATAAATATCTATATCTATCTATCTATATCAATTCGTCAATTCTAATTTTGTGTGATAGTGTCAGCTAGGGCCCATCCTCCGGCCTGGAGATATGCACTGCTGGCTTTTTACAAAAATTCCAATATACCTGCGTGTATTTAAACTATCGGTTCGAGTATACACGCGCGCGTATAATATACTTTTGGTTCGAGTATGGAATACGCCGTTAAGCTGGCACAGCTCGACTGCGACGTAAACACAGAGTCGCGTTTATTTACGTCGTTCGCTGCGGCCTTCTCGTATCAATGCGATCTACCGCGGCTGTGTACTGTGTAGACGCTATAGCGACGCTACCGAAATCTTACTGTTCTCTCTCTCGCGAATATTTCGCGCTCGCGAATATTATATGGCGTTCCCGCGCGCGTTTTCTTCTACGATTTTCCGCACGTTCCTTACCGAATCCTTAGTTAATAGGCGTCATTGTAACGGGGTTCGATTTCAGTGGAGCTTGGCAATATCTGACCGGATCACAATCCCTCGGTGCGGCGGAGAACTCTCTCAACGCCTGTGATTTACCTGCGTTGCAACGCAGCTCGCTTCGAAATCTGCTTCGCGAACGTCGTGTTCGCACGTGTGCTATTCCTCCGCACTCTCCTGTGCGGGGCCGGCTTCTCAGTTTTGCGTTACAACCGCTTGTTGTAATGCGTGCGGAGACGGCGGTATTCGTGATGAGAACGTAGGGAACAGGAGAGAACAACTCGGGAAAATGAATCTAGTCCCGATTAAAATAAAATAGCATAATCATAATTATGCAGCCAATATTGTCTCATTACAAATGTGCGCCGAATTACCTCAATTTCAACTTGGCATGGAGAGTATCTCGTGAAGCCTACGCGCGCGAACGAGAAGGCCGTTACTAGGTGCCGCTGCACCAAGTTGCAAAGCTGTAGCCGCTGCTACTGCTGACACGATACGGATGAAAGGGCTTCACCCTACTTACTCACTGTCGACGTTTTTGGTAGGCGCGTACCACCCACTCACACACACTCTGCACCGGTGGTATCGTTGGCTCGCTCGCAGGAGCCGACGCACAGTGGGCCAGAAAATCAAAAAAGTGATCACGGGCTGTCTTCACTCGAAGAAATGCTTGAAAAAAAATTCAAGGGTAGGAAAATCTTCGTCAGAATGCCTAGTTTCCAAATCCGTTTCCCCCGAAACCCGCGGACGTCTATATTTTTTGTCCCACCTCAAAACCTGACCTCATTTAGAATGCCCTTTTTCGATTTTACCGATAATAAGTCAGATCGTTGTATTTTACATTTTTAACCATAATAAATGAGATGTGGGTACAGTATTTACTAGCGTGCACTTATATACTATATATAACAAAAATATATTATATATAGGTCAAATCAAAGATCAAAAATTTGTTGCTTCTTCAACCTACGGCAGTTTGTGA
>JAZHPH010000445.1:0-31490 GCA_037356405.1 Nasonia oneida | reverse complement strand
ACAATTCACACAAGATCCCTTGTAAGATCTGGTTACCATCGCAGAAAAAAAGTTTTTTTTTCAATATTTCACTAAAGATCTTATGTAAGATCTTATGTCAGTTTGTGATTCAAAATAATTGATAAAATCATGGATATAATCTTAAGCAATATCTGCTTTAAGGTCTTGAGTAAGTCATTACGTAAAATGTTAAGAACATATAACATAAATAATAAAAAAATAACCTCAAGGGTAAAACAATCAAGAAAAAAATTTTTCTTCGTAAATCTCGAAACACGTCAACTTTAATTTCTTATTTTCTTGATAATAGTGCAATTTTCAACCAAATCTAGCCGATTTGATCAATTTTATATTGAAAAAATTGCGAGAAATTGCACATTTGCCCCTAAAAGAACAGGGGTTGACACCCTTAAAAAAATTGTGCCTACAGTAGCGTCTTTTTATATTAAAGAATTTGGCGTTGGTTTTATTTAAAAACTCCAAATAATTTTTGAGATATTAGAAAAAACCTGTTTTTGGGGGTAAACTTCAAGGGTGATTTTCACCCGTTAAATCGACGAGTTAGCACGTAAGAAAAAACACGTGTCTAATATTTTGTCGAGTACTACAACATATCACAAAATTATCAAAATCGGTGAGGTACACCTGGGGACCCTTCCTTGTGAGAACTATGCTTTTACAGCCCAAGATGCTGCACAGGCATTTCATTTTAATAATGATCAAAGTACGATTTTTCCTGCTGTTGTTTATTATAAATCTGAAGGCAAGCTAAAGCATTTCAGTACAGTATCTATGTCCGACTGTACTACTCATGATGCCACTGCAGTATACATAATGCAGCAAAAGCTTATACCTGAAATTCGCAAGGTTTGTCCCACAGTAAAAAAGTTAATATATGCTAAACAGCATTTTAAAAATCGTTATCAAATGAGTAGTTTAATGAGTCATAAGAGAGATTTTGGCGTTGATGCTGAATGGCACTGTTTTGCAACAGCACACGACAAAGGTAGTTGCGATGGAGTTGGAGCGATAGTAAAGAGAGAAGCTACAAGAGCGAGCTTACAAGCTGCAAAAAGTAAAGCAATTCTAGATGTTAAAGCTCTTTATTCATGGGCTAATGGGCGATCATTCAATATAAAATTTTTTTTATACACCAAAAAAGATCACGAACAATCTCGTCAATTCCTAACAAAAAGATTTAAAAACTGTCCACCTGTCACAAACAGACAAATGGGGCATGGATTTATCCCAGAAAATAATGAAACGTTGAAAGTCATGCATTACTCAAATGCCAATGAACCTAGGAACAGAGTAATTTATGATATCGGCGAAAGCCATTTATCACCAGTAAAAACTCCACGAACGAGGAGCCAGAATTGATAAGAGTGCACAAAATGTCATTAAAGATTGATTCATTTGGCTAAATTATATATTTTTTTCATCAACGCAAGCATATACATATACAGAGAACAATAGAAAAATGTAAGTGGAAAAATATAAGATTCATGTGTACAAATACTGATTCCGATAATACATTTATAACCATTTACCTCACAAACCCCCATATCGATACTTTAAATTGATCTAAAATCATTTGTTGCGGTAAAATTGGTTTAGTGGTGGTATAATGTCCGCCATTTTGGATCCACCATTTCGAATTTTGAAATGTCGAGGTTAAAATAAGATTCAGTGACCCTGAAAACCCCCATATCGATACTTTAAACTGATCAAAAATCATTTGTTGCGGTAAAATGGGTTTAGTAGAGGAATTAGAACATTTTTACTATTGTTTTTGTTGAATGTGCTATGAAAACACGGATTTCAGGCTCCATATTTTATGCGCCACATTGAATTTTTGAAAAGGTCAGAACTTTTTCAAAAGCGCTTGACCAGACGATCATTTTGAGACCTCAAACGTCTTGTTAGGTTAACCCAAATTTTGGGTGCACTGATGGTCCGGTTGACGTGAAACGTCCCATATATATATATATATATATATATATGGGTGGTTCTCTGTAAAATCGAAGATATTAAAATTTTTATTTTTGCCTAAACTGTATATACATGTTCTATATGTTGTACCTGACTCCCAAAAACATTTTAGCGCGATCCCTTCATTTCGCTTCGGGTTCTGGCTGGTTAAAGTTTAGGTTTCAACCAATTTTCGCATTTTTTTTACCTATTTTCAATGATTTGTAGCGCATAAGGGATGCATTTTTAACTAAAAATATCCGGATACTTTATTAAGGTTGTCGGAGTCCGGATCAAACATGTAGGTTTTCATATTTTAAGGTTTAAAATGGAAATAAGGTAGCCTCAACACACACACACACACACACACACACATATATGTATATATATTTTTTTTTTGTTTTATATGTAGTATATAAGTGCACGCTAGTAAATACTGTGCCCACATCTCATTTATTATGGTTAAAAATGTAAAATACAACGATCTAACTTATTATCTGACGAAGATTTTCCTACCCTTGAATTTTTTCAAGCATTTCTTGGCGTGAAGACAGCCCGTGATCACTTTTTTTATTTTCTGGCCCACTGTGCGACGTCCTCTCGTTCAGTCGCTGATCGACAAGCCAGGTCGTCCTTCCCTATGGAAGCAGAAGTTGGCAGGGACGTGTTCTTCTCGCGATCACACAAACTTTAACTCTCTCGTACGCTATCGGTCGTCGCTCGATTTGGTCAGTCTCACACACGATAGCTGACGCGTTCGCACCTATGGCCGGAAGCTATCTGTCTGTCTGACGGACCGCGGCTTATACGCGAGGCCCTGAATCTTGCCTTGCGCTTGCCCAACGTCGCGTTTCATCGATGCGCGAATCTACCTGATTTCGCACCTCGTTACAAGTCTAATGTCATGAATTTTAGTCAATGATTTTACAAGGTATATACATGTTTTTTTTTTATAAAAATGGTGTATATTTTATATATTTTCGATACAATTGTTTTCTTCAAATTACATCAAATACAAAATTTGTTGGTAAGAAGAATATCTTTTTATTTTTTGCAGGATTTAACCCAGGCTTGACCCCTTAAGCCGCACCGATGAAACGGTGGGAGCTGTCTTAGGTACACCCACGCGTACAATTAACAGAGTTTAATTGTGCTGTAGTTTGTGCGCTTAGCTATTTTCGGGCTCCTTTGGCTTCTGGTGGCAAGCATCACTGTGGTGGCGATATGGCGATAATAACCAGTGACATACAGCTATTAGATCTAGACGTGAGTGTGATGAGCTACTGTCATAGCAAAAAAAAAACAATATGGACTTAAGGGTTGGAACCCAAAATTGACGCAGTTTACACAGAGTTGACGCATACCAAGAACTTGTGAGGGAATCTCAAAGGTATGATTCAAATTTGCTAGCAGTACAGGAAATTTGGTGGAAAGATAGAAACCTAGCATCAAGTAGCTCTATCTTCTGGGTTAGGGGCGCGCGCGGTCATCCTCTAGGTACCTGATTTTTTATAGACAACTAATTATGCATTTAGTAAAAAGTTTCAAATTTGTGAATGACAGACTCTTTCATATTAATATCGAAGGAGCATGGTATGGGTACGTGAAGAAGTTTCCACGATAGATTGCAAACGTTACGAAAAGCTTTCATGTAACCTTCCTGGAAGTCAAAAACATCTGCGACACGTTTACCTAAGTCCATTGAATCATTTTAAAATATTCCATTAAAGAATCAGTAAATATGATTAGAGACTGACTCAAAGCTTTCGCCATGTTTTAAGAGGTTTTAAACTAGTAAGCTTTAAGAAACATTTTTAAATAATTTGAATCAGTTTCATGAAATCTTTTGAAAAGCTTCCATGCGATATTTTTGAAAGACAAAAATTTCATGACACTTTGACTTAAAAAATAATTTAGGAAAGATGATTCAAACATTTCAAGGACACTTTTTGAAAGATTTCAGGGAAAATTTAGTAAAATTTAATGTAAGCTAACAAAAAGCTTCCACCATGTTTTAAGAGGCATTTTAGATTTAATATGTTCCGGATATTTCTTTACATAACCTGTTCGAAAAATCCGGAGGCTGACTTATCCTCTAATCTATTAATTCTGTCACCGTGGTAGTGTATGTGTAACATTTTTAAGAATCTTTTTGTGTATCCTTACATAAATAATGTGCAGAAGTCTCTGCAGGGATCTATGCACAGATCTTTGTACATTATTTTCTTAAGGATAGTTAGATTGTACATTGTCAACAATCTTAATACCTTCGTATTCGATTTAATGACCGGTTTCTATGTGGTAGACTGATAGGGAGAGTGTTGATCTTTAATTTTCACGCAGTACTAGTCTTTATTTTGGCGCTTCTTTTATAAGCGGGATGTCATACTTATGTATGTTGTGCCACAGTCGTAACGCAACAAAGAAATCCTATCAACTTGAATAGTGAATCTTATCGATTTGTTTCAGCTTCAATGATCGGTTTTTTTCAGCACAGAGAATTTGAAATAATATTTGAAAAAGTAAGGGAAAGTTTTTAAAAGATTTATATCAAAAATAAAAGATTCAATAAAATACTTTCCAAACAGTATTTTTTAGATTAAGGTTACGATTTGTTTTATTTCTGTACATAATGCTGTTTAATTTGAAAGTAGAATACATAGAAATAGTATAAAATAATTTGTGCGAGTGTGTGAAAGATGAAGCATGTGGAGTGGATGAAATAAAAGAGTGTAGGTGTTTGTTAGTTCTTCAGCGTATCCGTCTTGAAAGCCGAGATGTCCAGGGAGATGAGCACTTCACCCCTCATAGCCCTGAGTGCGACGTAAAAGTTAAAGAAGGCATGTATGTAGATGGGAACTGATGTGTTAAAGATTTTTTGCAAAAAGCAGGTCATAAAATACTTCCTACGTCCGGCGTTAGTAAACCATTGCAACTCACGCCTGTAAGGAAAGATGTGCTTGACCCTCCTTACACCATAGATGTAACAATGTTCCGAATTAACAAGTCTCAGAAGTTGAGTGTCTAGTTCTTGGGTCAGGTCGCAGTATACTAATGAGTAATAGTCTATGATAGAAAAGAAGAGCGCTTGCACACGGTGTTGGCGGAGCCTGAAGTTGGTTCTCTTCCGAAAGAAGTATAGCCGATGCATCAATGAGTGAGCACGTTTGCATATTTGTGTTACATGCTTTTTTCACGTAAGTTTGGAGTCAAATACCAACCTCAAATTGCGCACTGAGGATCCATAGTTGACCCAGGCTCCCCCTATGTTGATGTAAGTGTTAGCAATAGTAGGTAAAGCATTTATGTAGTATTGAGAGCCCAAAACGATCATCTTAGTTTTGAGGACATTAAGTTTGAGACGGTTTTGTGCTGTCCAGCCCATTATCCTTTCGGCGTTAGCACTCATCTTAACACAACAAAAATCGAGCTCCTTGGTGTGGCGTCCGCAATTTAGGCAAAAACCAATATCATTGATGTACAACGCAAACAACAAAGGACCTTAAGACCCTGCTTATCAATTAAGCATAGGTCAAGCTAGGTGTTAGAGTTCTGCCTGTGATGAGTTACATATAAGTAAAAGAATTTTCGTTAATGAAGGCCTTGATGAAATTGGCGTCTTCAGATCAAGCTAGTTGGTAAGAGTTGAAATCACCCATGATGCCCTCCGGCGAGTAATTGTGCATATGTGTTGTTAATTGTTCAATACAGTTAAAGCCTTGGATGAAGGGTGCATGCGGTGGGCAATACATAACCCCCACGAACATGGGTGATACTCCCTTAGCTGCAATTTCACAAAACATATACTTCGGTTTACCTGGTTTGCCCGATCATTCGCCGTCAGATGACGAGATAACGATGGCTGTCGATGAATAATGGATGTAGAGAGCCACACCTCCACCGTTCCTGTTTCTGTCCCGTCTGTACAAAATGTAATCATCCACTGAAAGAATGGATGTTATCTTGTCATTGTGCTAAGTCCCAGTTACAGCTATTACGCGAAAGAGGGAACCAGTTGACAAGAAGAGCATAATCATCTCAATGTCACCCGTAAAAGAGTACGCATTGAAATGACAGATTCTTACATCTTTAGTCAGAGATACCTTAGAATCGGATGAAGACACGACAGATGAGCTTGATAGTAGGTGTAGTGGAATGATGCGTGTATGTTGGATAAAGAAATTGAAGCTTCAGCGTTGATTGATGTCAAACGCTTTGCTTTCCACGTAAAGCACTTTCCAATATTCAAAGTTTCACTGATTGACATACATACATGCACACACATACACACACACATACAAAGTATGCAGATATTCAAATATTAATGATGAATTTATTAAACTGTAATGGGGTAAGACTTGACGATGAGAGAAAACATCGTCTTTTTTTCCTGTTCTGATAACCAGGTGTGTCACCGAATAGTATTTTCTATATACTGACCATGTATTATAGCAGAATTTTTCAGATTCATCAATTGCATAATCTAAATGAAACTACTCAGTTTGATTCGAATACTTTTATTGATCTTCTGCAGCAAAAAATAATATCAAATTTTAATGACAATTGATTTGTGCATAAATGATTTTAGGGATTGTAGTGATAATAACATATGAAATTCATAAGTTAATGATACAATTAGAACTTTTACTACTTTTTTCGCAATAGGATTATTTCAGCTAAGTAAACAGACTAAACTATTCTTGATAAATGTTGCACTACAGGATACTACTTATTTAACATGGTGTAACAGTTATTTATTTCTGTTCCTTTTTGCGTATAACGGACCTAATCTTTCGTCACGAGAGTGGCGACACTTCCATCTGTTTAGCAGCCACAGCTATGCCGGAGCCGGAATAGCAGTACGACACTGCAGAGTCTGTACGATAGTCCCGCCATCTACGACATATCGTATGTCACTTATGGCGGTTTATGTCGCGTTATTGCGGCCATTAGTTTTCGACTTGTTGAACGATGGCAGCGCCACTGTTTGCTCTCTCTTAAATAGATTTATGTTTTTATCTAAATAGTTCTTAATTCGTTACTAAGGTTTAATGAGATATATATTTATGGAGCAAATATCATTCTGTACGTTTAAAGACTAAGCTAACGTATTCTAGCAAATGAATAATTTTCAGATTTTCCGTAAAAGCCATGGAGTCATGCTAGCAAATTGTGTAAGGAAAGAAGTTGCCTTTGATTACTAATATTGTTATTCTAGTTATATTTATGTAGTTTATAATTCGGATCGTTTGTCGAATTTTAATATTGAAGTTTACACTCCATATTTAGTTAGTATTTTAGATTTTAGTTTGTTTTGACTTTTTAATTTTAAATTGTAAATTGCATTGCACATATTGTTAATGCATAATAATATTGTTTAACAGTTATTATTTTTCTCTAATTATTAGTGATATACGTGCTTATATCTCTCTATATTATACCCGCGAGCCTATAGCCTCCTCAGACCTGTGTGCCATAATTGTTACATGCGCGTATGTCTGCAGCGCGAGCTGCGAGACGAGTCAGCAATAAGAGTCCGCATAGCCGTATACACAGACTCTGCGATAAGATAAGAATTATACATATATTTGCGGTAATTATACCTACTTTGCGGTCGAAAAATCTTTCTTTAATTTTATTATATTTTATGGAAATATATTTTATGATCTTAATTTACAACATTATTGATTTATATCTAAATTAGAAGAATTCAATTTATTTAAAAATAAAACTTTGAAATTCATCAAATTTTCCGAAATACGGGCATAAAATGATTTGCGAGTAAGTAAACAAAAACAAAAATTCAGCAATTATTCTAGAAATTCAAGGATTTTCGCGTAATAGTTTTACTAAAAAAAATAAAAACAATGAATTTAAATACTTTAGAGCAATTACAGATGGATGATACAAATTAGATGTATAAATAAATATAAGCGATAACATTAATTTAAATATTAAAATAGGAACAAAACTATAAATTATAGGTGATCTTCAAGTAAATGGTAAATATAAATTCTATATATTCGATACATAGCATTAATTTGCTTTAGAATATTTGAAATTTTTATATTTATTCTTATTTACAAGGTAACACTTATATTTTAGAAGTAAATAATGAAGATTATTACAAAATTCTTAATGATGATACAATAGAATTAGAAGATCTCATTTTAGGCACAGAAATATTTCTTATTGACGTACAAATATCATTATTTTTTTTTAAATAATAATAAAATCAATACTATTACTTTATGTTGGAATATTAAAAATATGCGTGTGTGGTAATATAGGGAGATTTCTTTAACAATGATATGAATAACTTTAATGTAACAAACAATGAATATGTGTACATAAACTGTATATATCTGCATGACTAAAATAACTGTATGAATACTAGAAAACTATCTTTTGTGTGTGTTTTTCCCTTGATGTGCGCTTGGCTGCTGTTCTGCCCGGACTAAGCGCTGATGCTTTAACTAGGCTGGCGTGGGTGTCATAAATCCCAGGTAGTAGACCTTTCGGTTTGGGTCTCTCTGTACTGTATATCTGGATCTGTGTGTACCTGTGTATATCTGTGTGTATTTGTGAGTACACATTATTGGCAAATTTCAACACTTTAAATTAATTTGTATTTTTATAGACTGAAGAAAAGAAGATAAAATTTAAGATTAAAATCAAGAAAAAGTTTTTTTACGTATTCTAGAAAATTCTTGCTCTTTTCTTTTACAAAATTATTGATTCTCAATAAAATTAATGATCATACAAGAGAGTTCAATATTTTTGATCTGATATCTTTATGTGTCGAAATTCAAAAGTTTGAGTCAAAATTGAGTACTTCACTTGTAGCCAATAATGGAAAGATACCCACGTTGTCAAGAAAATCTGGAAATCAAGGAAAAGGAATTAGCACATGGAATTAGGACATATTCTGTGATTATAAGCAGTTTTGTTAAACTTTTTTTTTAGTCTATTTTATGGTCATAGTTATCTGTTCAAAGTATAAATTTAATCAATTCAAAGTAAGTCATAATTTTCAAAATTTAATTAGTTATACATGAAAGCATAGTGGAAGTATATTCTAAATTTCAGCTCATAATATCAACTTGTTGGCGTACGTAAGTACGTACATACATACATACATGTCCATGTATGTTATTGTCTCTCAACCGACCATCAAGTACCTGGGTCTCACCATCGATGCAAGACTAACGTTCAAACAACATCTCGAAGTAGTAAGCGATAAAGCAGCAAAAGTTGGCGCTGCTTTATCGAAGTTGATGCCAAATGTAGGAGGGCCAACACAGAAACGAAGGTTACTCTTGGCCAGTGTAATCACATCGATTATATTGTACGGGGCGCCAATATGGGAGCGGATTCTATGTTGGTGAAAAGTTACGCAAGAAAGCTATCAACCGTGTACAGGAGAAGTGCACTAAGGGTTACATCGGCTTACCGTACGGTATCGGACGAAGGCGGTCTGCATCATAGCAGGCATGCCGCCTATCGATCTTTTAGCAATGGAGAGGAAGGACATATTCGAGGCGAAGAGATGGATTAATGACAATACTCAGAGGGAAGTTTGTGTCTCCGCTAGGAAGCAGACAATGACCGAGTGGCAAAAAAGATGGGATTCCAGCGATAAGGGGCGATGGACACATGGCCTTATTCCAAGAATAGCGGACTGGATGGAAAGAGGACATGGGGAAGTCAATTACTACCTCACACAGTTTTTGACGGGGCACGGATGCTTTCGGGCGTACCTACATCGATTTAAAATAGAGGACCATCCAAACTGCCCAGTCTGTTTGGACGCTGACGAAGATGTAGAGCATGTCTTTTGTGAATGCTGACGATATCAGCAGGAGCGATAAAATCTTGAGGGCTACCTCCAAACCAGAGTTACCCCTGAGTCTATAATGGAAGCATTACTGGCTTCAGAGGAAGGATGCAAGACGGTAAACAGTTATGCCTCGGACATTCTTAAGAAGGTCAGGAAAGACGAAGAAGGAAGAAGGAAAAGACAAACGAAATATCCGAGTAAAAAGTCGCTAGACGAAGGCCATTAAGTCGCTAAGACAAAACGCTCCTCGGACTGATGCAGAGGAACGTAGGTCCTAGAGTCGAGCTCTCACTCCCCTACCCGATGCAGAGGAACGTAGGGGCTAGGGTTGAGTACCTTTAAGTGCTCCTCAGACCGATGCTGAGGAACGTAGGTAACTGAGTTGGAGCCCAGCCTCCCTCACCCGATGCAGAGGAACGTAGGTGTCAGGGTTGAGTCTGTCCAGAGGATGACCGGACGATGATGCAAGAAGTATACGACTGGACGATGCTGCAAGAAGCAGACGACTGGATGATGCAGAAAGAAGATGACGAGTTTGACCCTGAACCCCTAATCACTTCGGTGGATGGGGGATGTATGGAAATGTCAAACCCTAATGAAGAAGCTAACTAGGCTAATTAACGGGCCCAACGGAAGTATTGTTTGACGATAGTACCTGTGGGAATCCGGTGTCGGAGGGCCACTTGTGCAGAGCTTGCTCTGCCTACGCCACATAAAAAAACATACATACATACATATATACATACATACATAACTTCGCTACGCCGGTCCCGAACCCGAGGCCCTGCTGTGCAAGCGGCGGGGATGGAGGAGGGGGAGGAGTATCAACCTCGTTAAAATAACCAAGGGGCATCTGGCCCGGATGCTAGCACCTTGTTAAAGGGCTTCTTTCTAGAATACAGAATAGGGAGAGAAACCTCGAAATTAAATCAATCATGAGTAGTGAATTATCAACAAAACTACTCCAAGTGGGTCAAGCCGAAAGCTTAGTCCCGCCGCCGATTCTGATCAAGTGAAAGCCTTGATGGTCGACGCTGGCCCCATGGAAATTGAGGGGGCGGGGGGGGGGGGGGGGCAAACTCACTAGGTTGTGGAAACGATTCAAAGAGAAGGAAAGAATGGGAAGATAAAGCAAGGCCCGTCGTCATCGGGGACCCAATATCTCAATCCGGCTATGCAAGGCGATCACTTGACAGTCCTGAAGGATACAATCAGGAAAACCATCGAGTACGCCGAGGGCAGAACCAACGTGCACGGGTCAATTGAAACGGGCCTTGCGAAGGCGATGGAAGAGCTAGAAAAGATAGAGAAAAATGTACGTCCCTCTTAATGGTGCCAGAGCTTTGCTTAGGAAGAGAATCTCTTGGACCAAGAGTGAGCAGTAAGGAGAGTTTGGCGACCATTGTCACTGCCAGGAGCATAGACAGCAACTCGTCAACGAAACGAATCGCAAATACAGAAAGTCTCGACAAAAAGCCATAAAATCACGTAATGAAGAAGAAGAGTGCATAGGAAAGCTGGATAAAAAAGTAGACGAACTTATCGAAGACTGCCAGTCCGCACCAAGGGATGTAGGCAGAGCAGGCAGAACAACTTAAAGTTCTGTGAGAGGAACTAAGAGAAAAGCACGAAAAAGAAAATTTCCAAGATAAAAGCTATCAAGATGCCGTTGAATACTATCAAGCGTGGCACGAGGCACGAGAAAAAGCGAGAAGAGGTGCGCAAGGACGGTCCCTTAAGGACGCGGTCTTAGATAGTGCCAGAAGTAAAAGGTCAAGGGGGAGCTTGACCAATAGCTCTTAAAAGAAGAGCGTAGAAAAACAAGTCAGAAAGAGGCAACGACATGAGAGAACAGCAATGCAACATGAGACTTTTACCTCGAGAGTCCCTCACAATGCACCAGAGCCACTGGCGACAGCCAGGCCCAACAAAACAAAGCTTTCAGAAGAAGTACTAGTGGGGCAAAACAAGACGTATGCGGAAGTTCTAGGAAAAATCCGAAAGGAAGGAAACCCGGACACCACTAGAACGATGGTGCTGGGAGACAAATAAACAAGAAGTGGAGACGTACTCCTTAAACTAGGGAGAGGGTCTGACAGGACAGCGTTTACTGCGAAAGTAGAAAAAGCAGTAGAAAAAGCAGTGCTGGGCCTTGGACATATCAAAAAGGAAGAACGGAAGGCCACCCTAGAGATAAAAGACATAGACTTGGAAGCTACGAAAGAAGAGGTGAGAGCAGCAATAGAAGAAGCCCTTAGAAAGCCGGACAATGGCAGGAGGGTGACCCTACTGAAGCCTAACATGAGAGGCGTTAGAATGACCATAGTGATACTCGGCGAGAGAGGCCAAGGAGCTATCTTGAAGCGGTGTAGGTAGACTCGAAAGCATCTATGTCCGCTCAAAAACTGCGTAAGGTAATAATTCACTTCGCCGTGTCGTCTATTGATCCAGCCAACAATACGTGGTATGAGGCAGTGCGTCTATCGCCCCTTTCTACTGGAGTCCCATCGTCCTTGCCACTCAGCTAGGGTTTGTTCCTTCGTAGATTTCCAAACTTCCTATTGAGTATTGTCATCACGCCGGCTTTCTTTGTATATATTTTCTTGTTCTGTTGCTAGAAGGTCAATTGGCGGCATACTTGAGATAACGCACACTGCATCTTCTGATACTGTTTGGTAGGCAGAAGCGACCCGCAATGCCCTTTTTCTATAAACTGTTAACAGCTTTCGCGCATAGGACTTCACCAACATAGCGTCCGCCCATATTGGGGCACCGTATAACATAATTGATGTAGTTACACTGGCTAGGAGTAACCTTCGACCCTGCGTTGGTCCACCCACATTTAGCATTAGTCGCGATAGTGCAGCACCGACTTTTTCTGCCTTATTGCTCACCCTCTCGAGATGCTGCTTAAACTTTAGTTTGGCGTCCATGGTGATTCCCAGGTACTTAATGGTACTTAATAGTACTTAATGGTTGGCTGAGAGTCTATATCATGTCCATCTACTGTCAGTGTTATTTTCTCTATTTTTTTCCTACTAGATAAGAGGATAGCCTCCCTTTTATAGCTATCAAGCTCAAGTCCAGTCTGCTTTAGCCAATCGTAGATTATACCTACTGCCTCGTTAGCGATTTCCGTCACCTTTTCCTTTTGCTTTGCTACTACCACTACTGCAATGTCATCTGCAAATCCTACAACTGTTGCCCCTTCGGGTAGCTTTAGTCTAAATACTCCATTGAACATGATGTTCCGCAATAATAAGCCAAGCACTGAACCTTGTGGGACCCCTCCGGTTACTTGATAGGTTTTTGTGCCTCTCTGTGTGTCGTACAAAAGAGTTCCGTCTTTCAGGTAGTCAGACATAATCCTTCTTATATATGCGGGTACCTCTTTTTTCCGAAGTGCCTCGTATATCTTGCCCCAGCTGGTGAGTTAAACGCATTTTCAACATCTAGTGTAACAATAGCACAGTACTTCTTGGCTCCTCCTTTCCATCTTTTACCTTCTATTGCAGTTCTAGCGGTGTCGACTACTAAGCTTACGGCGTCAAGAGTGGAGCATTTACTTGGTCCATTCTTATGCAGATTATGTGCATATTCTGTATGAGGCAGCTCTTCGGGTGGCTTATCTCCTTTTGGTAGTAGCACCAGGAGTTGCTTCTTCCAGTTCTTAGGAAACGTCCCTCCTTTGAGACATGAATTGTACAGGTCTACAAAGATATCGGAGCGTGCTAGTATAGCTTGTTTCAATGCAATATTAGGTATACCATCCAGGCCTGGAGCCTTGTTGTCCCAATTCTTTTGCCCGCAGCCAGTTATTCTTCTGTGGTGATTGTTGGAATGATTTTGTCATTTACCTCCGCTTCAGGGATAGCTGTTACTTCTAGTTGAAGGGGAAACAGCAAGGCCATAATACGCTTTAGCAATTCCGGGCTCTCAAGAGGGGGAATACACCTTTCTTTATATTCTTCATTATTGCTTGGTACGGTCGCCCCCAAGGATCCAGCTCAACCTCGTCCTGTAACTCTTTAAGGCACCGTAGTTTACTTTATTTAAGGCGTCTACTATTTCTCTACCTCGACCAGTCTTGTAGTATTTCTACTGAACCCGGTGTTCCCGTCTTCTGGTTGGATGACACTCACTGTGGTCGGCGTCAATTTCTTTATTCCGCCAGTAGAACCGCCTCTCACGACAGGATAGAGGAAGGGGCAGCAATGCCTTGAGCTGTGACTAGTCAAATGTTGGATAGACCACTCGTAATGGTAAATAACAAAATTAGTACTTCCAGGCTCCCATAGTTGACCGGGCTCCAGTTGACCGCAGGGGGCTCTAGCCCTGGGGACGCTTCGGCGTGAGTTACAGTTGACCAATGCTAAGAACAAGTGGGGTTCTATTATGTGGTAGAGTGTGTAGTACTCCGAGCGGAAAACTTCGTGGACTCTCTACTGGGGAGGATACACTCAGTACCACGAGGTCGGGGAGCCGGTACAATCAAGTTTTTTCCTTAGTCACACTTGTAGACATTTGGAATTGAGTTTTGAGATCATGATAATGGATTTTCAGGAATTTAAAATTAAATAGTTGCTCTAGGTTTAATGGACTATCTTATATACACTCTAAACATAAAGTTGAAAATCAGGAAGTGAAAAATTTAAAACCTACATTTTAAACTTTATAAGTATTTAAAAGTAAATGGTATCCTTACAGAGAATTAATTGATGGATTTTAATCTTTATGCAAATCGATTCTACATTACACTTAATTGTAATGCTATCATTTGAGGATATCAATCACTTTTTAATATTCTTAAAGTTTAAAATGTAGGTTTTAATCTTTTCATTTCCGGATTTTTAACTTTAGGTTTAGAGTGTACTCAAATTATTTTTATTGATAATCTTGAGTATTTTCCTTTGTAAATTTTGCAATAAATCACGGTTATTTCTATAGGCATCACCCCAGGCTAATATTACATAGCTTATTATGCTATGAAAGAATGCACAGTAGATCATTCTTAGTGTTCTGATGACATAGTGTGTGATGGTTTGTTAATAATATAGACTAGATAATTTGCTTTTTTTATTATGTATTGGATGTGTTTATCCCATTTTAGATTAAAGTCGATGACAATTTTCAAGTATTTGTAGTTTTCTAGCTATCTTTCTATTCTGAACTTTTACGTCTATATGCTTCGGTACACTGTCGCAGTAGCTCCCAAATGCTATACAAACTGTTTTATCCACGTTTAAAGATAAGATATTTACCGCCAACCATTTGTATATCACAGTAAGAAACTCATTCACATTTTTTGCGCCTCTATCCACATATTGCCTGTAGCTATTACTGCAGTATTATCTGCATACGATATAATTGATTCTAGTGTAATCTCCTTCAAAACATCATTTATATATAGAATAAATAGGAATGGTCCTAGTAAGGTATGACATACTCACTAGTAAGCTATGACTTTCTACACCGTCAATTTTAACAATTTGATATCTATTATGCAGATAGCTTTGAAGATGATCCGACGCCTGTCCTTTAGTACCAATACAATACAGTTTATCTAGTAAAAATTTATAGTCCACTGTATCGAAAACTTTAGCCAAGTCGTGAAAAGTTACTATTGTTGGTATTAAGTGGCGCGGGAGCGCCACGAAGACGAGTTTGAGAAGCAAACGACGCCGCGGCATACGTGACACTATTCCCTGGCGAAAAAAATCACGCGATTAATCGCGTGATAAATCACTTGATTAATCGCGTGATAAATCACTTGATTTCTCACGTGATATATCACGTGATAATTTGGCGTGATTTATCACGTGATATATCACGTGTAAAATCACGTCAGAAATCACTCGTAAAATTTGAATATTTGTTTATATTGAAATAAATTGTTTATTTTCTATCTAAATAATTATAAAATAGTTGATGATATTTATAATTCAAATAAATAAATCGCAAAAAAATAGAAAAAAAATTTCCCTGACCAAGACTTGAACCCCTGTCCTCCACTTGACAATCCAATGTCTTACTACTTGAGCTATTTGTTCTGTTGCAAGTTTCAAACACCTAATTAAATCGTACATAAAATATAATTATATTTATCATTTTATATAGTTTATATGGATACTGTAAGATAAATAATTATTTATCTTACAGTATCCATAAAATGATAAATATAATTATATTTTTGTGTATGATTAGATTAGGTGTTTGAAACTTGCAACAGCACAAATAGCTATTTGTGCTGTTGCGAAGACACCCCTATAAAAGGAAGCAAAATTTTTGAGAAAAATCGCTCTTTACTTGAGAACTTCTTGACGAAATTATTCAAAATTTTAAAGCATCTGACTACATTGTTTTAGAGATACATGCAATAAGGCCTTTTTACATCCGCAATCGAGGCACAAAAAACTTTTTTTTTCAGTTTTTGATTTATTATTGAAAATAAGTTGTCGAATCACTTGAAATTTTAATGGAATATAGAATGGCGCATGACCCATCAATATGTTTTTTTTTTTGTAAGGTTTAGTTTCAGAGATATAAATTTAAAAAAATCACCTTTTTCGTTTTATCCGTCGAACAAAGCGGTCAATCCCGAGGACCAAACAAGGAAAAGTAGATAATTTTATTCTCTTTCAAATGCATTTTAGCTGAATTGTTTGTAACAATGGGATGATTGAAAAAAATGCAAAATATTGTTTTTCAAAAATTAAAAAATGGACATAAAAAAGAATAGTTGAGAAAATAAAAAAAAAACGTCTTTCCCGCATTCAGAATCCAAAAATGGATATGCATGTCGAATTTTATTGATATTGACAAAACTCCAAATTTTACTATTACAAAGCTTTCTCTAGGAGGAAGCAATAACGAATGCTGTATGCATTCATGCATATCACAAGATGTAATCAGCATATTTGGTTCAGACGAAAGGGATGCTGCGATTAAATATTTGTGCAGATATGATCTTTTTTAGGCACGACAGCGACACGGAAGTGCCTTATGTTTTGTCATCGAAAAATGTGTGAGATGCGATATCTCACGCAATTTTTGACCGATCGGGCTGAAATTTTGGGAGAAGTCTCGTCTTGCACAAACCTAAAATTTAATTTATTTTTATCCCGATCGTCTACGATTTTTTGAAATGCGGGCACAATTTGTTCAATTTTTGCGTGTTTTTCGAATAAAAATTTTGGTGTTACACGATTATCTCTAAGAGACTTTTATCAATCGGGCTAAAAATTTGTTTGCGAACACCCCTCGTAATAGTTAGGTGCCAAATTTATTTTGGGCTCGATCCTGCATTTGTACGCAGAATTCGGTCACATCCAAAAATCGCTAAATACGGGTTTTTGGCTTTAACTCGGATTCTATGCATTCTACAAAAAAAAGTTACAGAGAAAAGTTGTAGATCCCAAAGAAATACAACTTTTTTTTATTTACACTTAAGCGTGAAAATGCTTTCAATTCGAGTTAACATGCCAAAATCAATTTTTTTATAGCAATAAACCAGTATTCATTATAAAACTTTGAGGCTATACATTATACATAAAAGTTGTAGATATTTTAAAAACACAATTTTTTACCGTGACAAATATTGTTTAAAAACGCTTATACATAAACAACAACCCTAGAAACGATTTTTGGTACATATAATTGAATAACAATTTTAAACAAGGCTTTAAATTTCTAAATCCTTGCCTATTTTACTATTCGAAATCTACACAAGAAGAAGGGTAACAAATCCAAAGAAAGTAAAAGAAAAATCTCGAAAAGAAATCTTAGACAAATAACTACTAAAATCTGAATAAAATCTGAATAAAACTTTGATATCTGTCGGTCCACCGGCTTCTGTGCCCGATCAGAGTGGCGTGGCTTGAGGGCGCTTGAAAGTGGTTCCGGACCTCCTACGCCGCCACCAGCTTATTTTCCCTCAGCCGCATTACAATGTCGGCGCTTGTTGCACTCATTAGGCCTTACGGGGCCTGGCAACTAGTTGCGCACCGAAACTGTAACGCACGTGCGTCTCGAGCCGTCGGCGGGGAAGTTGTTTAGGTCAGCGAGATTCTTAGCCACTTGATACTTTTGTGGCCTTGCGTCTCGCTGTACCTTTTTACGTCTAGAACTTTCTCGAAGCCACACTTGAAATTATTATTTCAAAAAATGTGGATTGAGAAAGTTGTCACGTAACAGAATGTTATGATTGTTATAATCCTACTATTTACATTATATTATTAATGTAGATAAAAAAATGTTCAATTAATATTATTTTATTGTTAGATTTTGTTAATATAATTAATAGTGTTGTCAAATGATTACAAAGAGTTTGAAAATAATTTTAATATTAAAAATTTATCTCTATTTTATTCTATAATTTTAAAACCGGTCCTGTGTACTAGTAGCTATAACTACTTCTATAGAATGTTGGCTGTATTGAATATATTTATTTATACTCGAGGGTAATTAATTCTCGTGGAACGTTTTTGAAATTGTGCTTTTGATTGGTTAGATTTTATCAATCTGGCAATCTGATTGGAGCATTTCAAATACGTTCCACAAGAATTAACTACTATCGAGTGTACATTTAATATTTAACAGTATATTCAATAATGACACGTCAAATAATTAAATATCATTACAATTAATTTGTAAATCGTGAGCGAAGCGAGCGTTTTTTGCTAGTTATTTTATTATTCATAATACAGCATACAAAAAACCATTGTGTTGAATTGAGGGTTTAGTCAAATGATTGCTAATTTAAACCTAAGTAATATATTGATCAATTACTAACAACTCTCAAGATACTACGTAACTTGCCATGCCCGTTGAACTTTATTCATAGGTGAACAACTAAAATTTTATTTTTATACATTACAACGTGATTCCAAATTTATTAATGTTTCTAACTTCTTACAAAGGCTTTTTAAATTCCTAAACAATACATATTTTTCAAAATGAATAAAATTTTCATGACGCTGAAATTTCTATATATTTTTTTAAATAAGGAAAATATGTTATATATTAAATACTATTTTGTTCAATTACAATTAGTAATCTATATAAGATATGTATCATTATATAAAAAATCATTTTATAAGTTTGTGTACACAAATAAAATATGCAGAAAGTTGCACTTACGATTAGACAACATCACCATGAATACAACGGGCATGGCAAGTTACATATTATTTTGAGAGTTGTATGTAATTGATAAATATATTATTTAAATTACCAATCATTTGACTCAACCCTTAATTCAACACAATTGTTTTTTGTATTCTGTATCATGATTAATAAAATAATATGGTTAGAAACTTGACTTTTTTATTAATCTCAGTTGTATTTTAATCTGTAATTTCATTGTAAATAAAATTTCCTTCTTTGATTGATCTCAGTTGTTTTTTAATATCTGTAATTTAATAGTGAACAAAATTATATGAAGGGGCGCAACAGCGCCGCGCTGGCAAGAAAAAGTACGAAGTACGATTTGTCGACGGCGCAACCTTATATACTTTGAAATTGGGTTTTCTTAACCTTAAAAAAAATCTCGAGAGCATTTAAATCATTACTATTGCGCGTATGCGCAATCTGTTGGCATCTACTTGAATATATTAACCTAATCTTTCATGATTAAAAAGATTCATCCAAAAATATTAAGTTATTAACTTAATATTGCAAGTTGAAAATTTGCTCGGTATATTTCTTTTCGTTCAGAGTTTCCATCCTCTCCCGATTTTTACGTCTCCTCTGGTCACGTGACTTCCGGTGAGGTTAGATATTATACACCAGTGGTTAAAGTGGTTCATCTACTGGGCCGACATTCGTCCGCTACTCGGCGACACACACGATTATATGCATATAATAATACTATACGATTATATGCGCGATGAAATCAATGTCTAAAGCAATAGTAGCTTATTATCTATCGAATAGATCAAGATTTCATGAAGTGCAATAGCATGGAGGATATGCTTTGTAAAAGATATGGAATCTCCCAAAAAAACTTTTTTCAAAAGTGAAAACCTTGGCAAGAAAAAGACTAATAAACGTAGTGAAATTTCTAAATAGAAAAATGTCAAGTAAATGTTTTTTGCTATACGCATTAAGATATCATTTTTTGGGAAAACTAATTTTAACTTTAATTTTATATCTTAATGCGTATAGCAAAAAACATTTACTTGACATTTTTCTATTTAGAGATTTCACTACGTTTATTAGTCTTTTTCTTGCCAAGGTTTTCACATTTGAAAAAAGTTTTTTGGGAGATTATTATGTTACTTTATTTTATTGACATGCATGATAATATGCAATACATCAAACTCGCCTAACCCGTTTACTTTGCTTAAAAGTTTTTTTTTCTAGAGATTGTCTTATCTACGTTATTGTACAATATTTTCGTGATATAGTTCAAAGTGTTTTTTGAGTCAATATTTTTCATGAATTCAAATTCTTGTTTGGAAATGATGTTATTTTTTCGGACAAAATCATAAAGTCTGTTATAGATGATTCTTACAAAAAACTTAAGCAACATTAGGTATGAGTGATATTGGCCTATAATTAGTAATGTTATGTGTTTTCCCTGCTCTATATATTGGAATAATTTCGTCCTTTTTTAGTGCATCCGGCCATACAGCTTTTTCAATGCACAAATTAAAAATATGCGTTAAGGGTACCGCAATATATAATTACAAATTACTTTTAAGGACTTAGCATTTATTTTATTCTTTCTACCATTTTTTATTTTCAATGTATTGATTATGTTTTTAACTTGATTCGTATTCGTATAAGGTTCAAGAAAAATAGACTTTGGATTAATATATTAACAAGTAGTCTAAATTCAGTGTTATTGCGTTGCACAATATCATTACTCAATTTTTGGCCGATCTCAAAGATAAACTTGTTCATGTTTTTAGCTATCTCAACTTTCTCTGTAACTTTAATATCATTGATCTTTATATAACTTATGGTATTATTAAATCTTTTTTTGCCAATTTTATTCTTTATGATTTCCCATAGTTTTTTTGGGTTATTAGCATTTTTTCGACTAGTTTTTTTATCATATCTATATTTGGCGTCTTAAATAACTTTCTTTAAGATTTTGGAATATGTTCTGTATTCAGTTCTAAGTTGTTCGTTATTGATATCCAATTTCCATAAGTTATACGAGAATTCTTTGGTTTCGCACGATTTGATTATCGCATCAGTGATCCAATTTTTCCTCCCCACCTTTTTAAACCTTTTTTGATTTATTTTGGATAACTCTATATACATTATTTAATTTCATACAACAATTTATCTGTAGTCAAATTAGGATCGTACATTGTGATAATTTTATTCCAGTTTCTTGTTTCAACACTATTTATTCAGTTTTTATAATTCAAAACTATTGTTGGTTTGTTATGTACTGTTTTCATTTTATTGAGAGCTATAAATATAGGTTAATGGTCTGTTATAGATAGTTTGAATTTATAAGTAATTGTATTTAAGTTATCAGTTTTTATGAAAATATTATCAATGCATGAACCCTTTGCATTGCCCACAGATGGCCTCGTAATTTCTACGAATCCAGGAATATATCCTGGCTTATATATTCAAACCAATTTTAAACTTGTCATAAGTTAATGTGTGAGTTTTGTGGGAATTTGAGATATAACGAGACAAAACCTGTTACTCAGGAGTTTTTGCAGTCGCAGAACAGCCGAGGTACCTGGCTTCAAGGGTGAACAGTATCAACGTCGTCTTCTGGAGTTTTGTGAATTTAAAACATAATTAATCGAATCTGGTTACTCAGGGATTTCTGGGGCTACTGAACATGTATATGGTGTAAAACTTGAATGTATATACAGCCACCGCACCTTGGTAGGTCGTATCATAATTCTAATACTACATCAAAAATATACACTTAATACCACGATTTGCACGAGTTACTATCACTTTAGGATAAAAGGAAGAGCGGTAAAGAGCGATTTTTTTTCTTAAGTACGCGGTTCTATTGTATTTGTTGTTGCAAAACTTTATCGCAAAACAGATACAGAAGGCAGTAAAGAGACGTCGTTTACAAGAAAAATTGTCCAGATTTAAAGCTAAATATGCTAAGATAGACAATGTTTAAGAGAATATATCTACGGCACTTCTTTGAAGAAGTCTATCAGGTATAAATAACCTGTACATATACATTGTTACTTGGTATACTAATTGAAATATTTGTACACTTCATTATGTATATATTCTCTAAGTCAAAATAAAATGCATTTTTTATTACTTTTACAGAACCAAGTATATCTGATACTTCTGATCGACAGCAAGTGATTACCAAAGATACATCTCAAAGACAAAATGTTAATTCTGCTAACCTGCATGATAAATTGATAGCAGCCCAAACTTCTTCCTAGCCTATAACTAATTATTAACTAAAATATTTCTAACCTTATCTTTTTCACCAGCGTTAGCTAGCAGAGGTGAAAAACCGTGCGAAAATTTAAATGTTTCACGGCAAGTCGTTATTATAATTGGCCAAGCAATCCTGAAATATTTGTGAACGTTTTTATCAAGGTAGCATTTTTTTAAAAAAGACCTTAAAAAATTCGAAATAAACCCTGCTAAAAATCCTTTAAGAAAAATTTCGAAAACACGATTTTGTAAAGATGGTTAAACAATTTTCATTTGCATTTATACTCATGAATCTTCACCAAATGATATTTACACTCTTTTTAAAACGTTAGACAGTGCAGCTTTAAAACCAAGCATTTTCACTATATTCAAAAGATCACCTTTTAGATCACGTACAGAATTGATAAATTGAACTTTCAATTTCTTATGTACTCTACCTTAGAAGAAGAACTAGCGGTCGGCACCCGCAGCTTTGGACTTACTTAACAAACATGTAGATACCAGTAGGTTCCATAGCCTTAGCAATTGCCTTCCAGCTAGCTGTCAGTAAATATTTCTGTCTGGCAGTAAGTGGCAATCTTGGATCTGTAGCTGGCGGCGGCGGCGGACTCTCGCGGCCTGATCTAGCATTTTGAATTTGCGATGTAGTCGAAGAAGCTAGTTTGCCAAGTTTGCAGCCCATCTATGCAACTCTATGTGAATATTTCCTCGCGTTTTTTTATTTTTCTCTATTTTTGTTTTTTACTTACTCTCACATTTATTTTATTAAATTACTTTATAATTTCCTCTTTTTTTACTGTGTATTTTATTAGTATCATTGTGCATCATTTATTTATTTTGTAAACTTATAAACTAATATTGATTAAATCCATCAATGTTAAACCCAAAATAAACATAAAATTTGTTGTTAAAGTCCTCATATTTTATTACTCTTTTATAAAGCATTTAGGCTTTAAGTAATAGAAAAATAATTTCAATCTTTAAATTTGTAATTTTTGACTTTTAAAACTGATTTGCACATTTGACTCATGTTTATTAACTTAAATGCGTGCGCTCATCTGTACCGTCTTTTTATTTCTATTCTCTTTTGCTTTTGCTTTAACTAGACCTATTTTTTGTATTTTTAGATTATTATTTTCCTAAAAAATATAGAAAATGCCGTAAACTCAATGTAGCTAATGGCTCAGAGAGACGTATCCCAAAAGGAAGACCAATCTTACCGTACAACACCAATTTTTCAACTATTTATGTGCCTTTTTTCAATTCTTTCACTGAGTTAACACAACAATGCAATGCTTTCGTAATACACCGTAGCGTATTGTATCTAAAACTGTGCAAACTAAAGCTGTGCTGATGGCAGCGCTGAATGGTAGACGAGATGATTTTGTCGCTAACGCATGCGTACTAATCCAAAGTATTATTGTACGGGATGTTTTTTTAAAGTTTTTAATAGTCCAAAATAAATTATGACTCTTATATGTCACTTTTTTGGTTTATGCAACACATTTTTATACAAAAATATGTCTTGTAGATAATGTAGAAATTAATATTAAGGTGATTCATGTGAAATTTAATATAAGTAAGAGTATATTAAAAAAATGTACTTTGGATATTTCTCCTTATCGTGTATTACACACGTGATTCTATGTAAATATACATATATATTTTATTTACTTATTTCTTTTTTTATTTATACATCACTTTTTAAATATAATCCTGAAAATGTTCAAGATAGATATTTATCTATGATAATGTTTTTTTTTTTCTTGACATTCGTATAGTTATAAAAAATCCTTTAATTTCATATTCAATAATTGTGTTACGTTCGATGAAATTATATTATCGCGTTAGATAGCAAAGCTTTTACAAGGAATGTTAGTAGTCACTTCTTTCTGAGTTAAGTAGGCAAGTATAGTAAAAAACTCAATTCTTATGATTTAATTTTGTTCGATTAACAATATCTATGATTATATAATTAAATATGCCTTTTTTAATTACGTTATATAGGTAGCTAAAGAATACATAAAGACTGCACAGAAAAACAGCATAATATTTTATGCCTCTTTTTAATTTGCATTTTATAATATATATATATATATATATATATATATATATATATATATATATATATTTAAACGATAACAAACTAATGTGTCACGTAATTTACCGATTAGCTGTACATTTCAAAAATGAACAGTTTGTATTCTTTAAGGAAGGATCAGAAGAAGAGTTAATTAATAAATACTTAAACATAACTTTGACTGCATGTTTGAACTAAATGCAAACGATCCGCAAGCTAGACAGTACTTGTATGTTGATATACCATATTTTTACGTTTACAATAAAAAAACAAAGAAATAGACACCACGAAAAAGAGTTTGGAAGCCAAGTATAAGTAGAATGTATTTTACGTAAATCCGAAATTTGTAAGTCCGCCCGACAATGATATAACTTTACTTCTAACAGAATTATTATCAATCATTGATATAATTATGAAAATTTATGGAGATCGCTTTGATAATAATAATGCCAATATACTTTGAGAAAGAGTAATTTAAGTACCAAAAAACAATGATGTAATAAAAATTAATAATAACATTTTAAATAAGATGTTGAGCTATGTACGAGAGTATCTAAGTGTAGATTCAGAGAAATTTAAATTCAAATGATGGGCTTTGTAATGGCACTCGATTGATAGTGATGAAAATGATGCAATTCTGTATACAGGCAGAAATAATTAGCGGTAAACAATTTAGTAAAGTTGTTTTAATACCACGGATTGATTTGACTTCTTCAAAAGAAGAAATTCCTTTTGTAGCATATGTAGCATTATCTAGAGTAACGTAAAAAAAACTTTAACAATTTTACTTTTAAAAAATTCAAGTTCCGAGGATAAAAGGAATAATAATGATAATTCAAATAAGATATATACGAAAAATATCGTATATCACGAAACATTAAATAATAAATAAACTAATAAAATATGTTAGTTATTGAGAAAAGATGTGAATGGATTCACACAGATACTTTAAGTATACTTTAAAATAATAGTCGAAGTAGAAATATATAAATTAATAATAAACAAATAAATCATCTCCTATTTTAGCTATATATGAGCAACATGTTAATAGTGCGCTTTGAATTATAACTAATAAAAAACAAAATAATTATCTCCTATTTCAGATATATATGGGCAACATATAAATAATGCGCTATAAATTATAAATGATAATAAAAAAATAAAATATATCAGTTGTTGAGAAAAGATGTGAATGGTTTCACGGCACACAGGAAAATTTAAATAACCCAAAATATTTGGGGCCTAAAAGTTTCAAAGCCCAAAAATATTAAGGGTAAAAATTTTAAGACCCAAAAATATTAAGGCCCAAAAATGTTAGGGCCCAAAAATTATAAGGCCCAACAATTTGAAGGCCCAAAATTATATCTGCCTCATAGATGATGTCCAGGTGTTAGGGTAACTCCTAGATGTTAAGTTATTAAGAAAAGATGTAAATGACCACGGCACATAGGTACATTAAGCACTTTAATATAATAGTAGATATTTTTATCTGATTTATCGTTTCATTTAGTGGGCATGGTCACTGCTTTTGGTATGTAACCGTTTTTCGTACAACGTTCTAACTCTTCTTTTACTACTTCATACATCATTTTATAAGCTTTAGCATAAGGATTAATATCTCTCAATAACCTTTCAAATTGACTCCACAATTCTAATTTTGTATTAGGATTATTACTATAGCTTGTTTATTGAATAGTAGCTCATTCATTATCAAGAACGAATAATTGCCCATATTTTTGAGCTTTATTTTCATTTGGATGCAAGGCATAAACATTATGATATATTTGACCACAAATTCTAATAACTTGCGGTCCTTTACTTGAAAATTTGTCATAATTAGCCCCAGAACTTGCAAAAGCTAAAGCATTATTATATTATTATATTATTATATGCTCGAATATTCATTTGAAAATGAACACCATCTTCTGATAGTCCTGTGGCTAATTGCTCCAACTAATTTGGATAAGCAGGACTATCCGGCAATTCCACGTTTCCTTTGTGACAACAATTAGTAAATTCTTTGACTCTCGAATTTTAAAAAAAAAATGCTTAGCATTACAATATTTACTAATTTCAGTCATAGAACCTAAATAATCTTCGTAAATCAATGTTTTATTAAATTGTAAATTTGCTATCCTGCCTATAATTTGTGATTTGCTTATCAATTTTGAAGCATTTTTATTTTTCTTTAAATAAATTTGCAATTATTCATCTATATTTTTTTCCCTTTGTCATTTAACATTTTTCTTTTGAATTTAATTTTTATCATACTACATTGATTATTTTTGTCATTCCAATCTAAAAAAATTGACTTTTAAAAAAGTAAAAGGTTAGGCAAGTTTGATATATTCCGCAACGAAATTACAATAAAAAAGAACTGAGATCAATCAAACAATGTCAAGTAATTATATTTAATGATAATAAAGCAAAAAATTGTTTTTTCATTTTGTTTTCTGGTAAACAACTAAATTTTTCTTTTTATGTATTAGAACGTGATACAGACACCATATGTATAATAAAAAGGGCATGATAAGTTACGTAGTAAGTATATTGAGAGTTGATTCTAATGGATAACTTAACCCTAAGTTAATTAAGCCCTTAATTGAACAGAACAATTTTTTGCTTTATTATGATTAAATATAATTAACTTAACTTTGTTTGATTGATCTCAGTTCTTTTTTATTTGTAATTTCGTTGCAGAATATATCAACCTCGCCTAACCTTTTACTTTTTTAAAAGTCAATTTTTTTAGAGATTTCAGTCCTTCAAAGTTAATTATTTTGCGAATTCCATATTTGTCCTAAAATAAAATGTAAGCGTCTTAAGCACCTTTTGACCATAGTTTTTTTGTAACATTTTCATCATTATAATGAAAACACTGATTGTTCTGTTGCAAAATATTAGTATGGTGGCTATAATTGATGTATGTTAAAAAACTTAGGATAGGTGTAAATTTTTGATGTCCACGAATATTATTATTAAACTAAGACACCAAAAACTACGAAGCGCACCACCTAGACTTTGTCATCGGCCATCCTGTACACCTAGACGCCGTCCTCATATGATTTACTTTCCTAGACACCAAAAACTACGGAGCACACTACCGAGACCTCGTTATCGGCCACCCTGTATACCTAGACGCCGCCCTCATATGATTTACTTTTCCTAGACACAAAAAACCACGGAGCGCGCCATCTAGACCTCGTCATCGGCTACCCTGTACACCTAGACACCTTCCTTAAATGATTTTTACACTTAGACACAATATATTCACAGTGCACTCCACCTAGACGTCGTCATGGGCTACCCTGGCTACCGCTACCGCGCTACTTGATATTAAAAAAAAAAAAAAAAAAAAAATTAAATCATATCCGTAGTCCCGCTGGTCAGTATATGTGTGATTACATCAGTAATCTCACTGGTCTGTATAAGTATGTGGGAAAGCAATATGTGCGGCTAAATTCACGGTCTTAACACTAGCCGTGTGCGGCGAACTTCATGGTCTAAAAATTTGGGCTGAAGAATCCCAAACGGATTTTAGCATTTTTGTTGAGACATGCTTGTTTATTGTAAAAAAAGCTGCTTTTTTGGCAATATATCGATTGAAAATCATAGTTAAGCATTCAAATATGATTTTACGCCAAAAAAATTTAGATACAATAATGAAAATATTTNGCCGTCCTCATATGATTTACTTTCCTAGACACCAAAAACTACGGAGCACACTACCGAGACCTCGTTATCGGCCACCCTGTATACCTAGACGCCGCCCTCATATGATTTACTTTTCCTAGACACAAAAAACCACGGAGCGCGCCATCTAGACCTCGTCATCGGCTACCCTGTACACCTAGACACCTTCCTTAAATGATTTTTACACTTAGACACAATATATTCACAGTGCACTCCACCTAGACGTCGTCATGGGCTACCCTGGCTACCGCTACCGCGCTACTTGATATTAAAAAAAAAAAAAAAAAAAAAATTAAATCATATCCGTAGTCCCGCTGGTCAGTATATGTGTGATTACATCAGTAATCTCACTGGTCTGTATAAGTATGTGGGAAAGCAATATGTGCGGCTAAATTCACGGTCTTAACACTAGCCGTGTGCGGCGAACTTCATGGTCTAAAAATTTGGGCTGAAGAATCCCAAACGGATTTTAGCATTTTTGTTGAGACATGCTTGTTTATTGTAAAAAAAGCTGCTTTTTTGGCAATATATCGATTGAAAATCATAGTTAAGCATTCAAATATGATTTTACGCCAAAAAAATTTAGATACAATAATGAAAATATTTGTATTTATTGAATTGAAAATTTGAAAACCGAATATAAAAGTAAATAGTGTCGCGGTCGCCGCAGGCTGTTCAAACTCGCCTTCGTGGCGCTACCTCGCCACTTGATAATCTTGCCTTTTCCGCGATGCTTCTTTTTCGTATTCCATTTTTAATTTATTGCTATTTATTTCTTGCAATTTCTCTGATCTTTGTTGTTTTCTCTTTAATTTTGTCTTTTATGCATCACAATCATTAATATTTTTACTCTTCATGTATAACCTAGACACCAAAAACTACAGAGCTTACCACTTAGACCTCGTCATCGGCCACCCTGTACACCACTTGATAGAGCAAAAATTTATAATTCTGTAGCTGACTTCACGACACGGTCGTCTATATGAATATGTAGAAATCTGTGGGAAAGCAATAGCCAACCATATTGTACACATAGCTTGTGCGGTCAACTACACGTTCCTACCACTTTTGGGCTTACCATCTATTATCATATAAGGAAACCCAAATTTTAAGTAAGTCTGCGGTAGCTGAAAAATGGAAATTCTGAATTTTGGCCTTCCAAGAAATGTCATACCTGATAATATAGCACATATATGCATTGTTTTATCTTTTTTACATTATACCTGAATATATTTAATAGTTTAATTCATTTTTCAAACCATTTAGGAAAAATATAAACAAAAAATTTGATTTTCCATTTTTTGACAATTTAAGGTGTATCCGTCTCCTTTAAATGACTTACGGACAGTAATGATAAGCATTTTTGCTGTAAATAAAAAATCCGAACACAAATATAGAAGTAAATAGTGGCACGGACGCGGCGGCTCGCCTTCGTAGCACTACCGCGCCACTTAATAGGAATTACAAAATCGGTCTCTTTAATTCATACAAATTATGAATTTGGAAAACCGGTGAATGCCAAAATGGCAAGCCCAGATCTCAACTTTTCTTTATTCGCACAAAAATAATAATTTACTGTATACTAGTCGACTCTGATGGTATAAACTTTTAAGCGAACACCTATATCAAGTGGCATAGTAGCGCCACGTAAGCGAGTTTGAGAAGCAGACGAAGCCGCGGCACCGCGACACTATTTTGACGGCTGAGTGGAATATCAGCGTATCCCGACCGCGGCTTCAAGTATTTCATATCCCGGCCGCGGCTCCGAGAACCTCGTATTCCAGACGTGATTTTGTTTTCCCAATTTTGTAGTGGCAGCACAGCACGAAATTAAAATCAGACTTAATAAGTCTTAAAATGCGCGTAAATAATTCTGAAAAAAAATCAGGATTACTTATTTTTTATTGCCTTTGCTTATAACATAGAAACTTACTATTAAGCGAATCGGATTTGGTATAGCCGCACTATAGCCACGGTGCTGCAACGGTGCATAGGAATACTATGCAGCGATCATAGGATAGCAGGTATGCTGGTCAATAATAGGTGCCACTTTCTCTTACCTACACACGCAGTCTATCTGACCTGTATCTATAAATAGTGATGAAAATATGAATGCACGTCATTATGTTGTGACATGCTTGCCTCCTGCTCGCGCGCAAATTATACGAATGAGCCCTGCCAAGCTTTGGGCTGGCGCGCAGGAAGCTAGCGTACCGCAAAAGTCGTCAATTTGACGACAAGGTTCGGCCTCGGCTAACTCAGCTTCTCCGCTTTAGCGAACCGCTGAGTGGCGGGATCCTTTCTGCTTGGCCAGCTGAAATGTAAATTGGAAGCGGGGTTTGCATGCAGAATAAAGATTTTCACTCGGTTTATTCGTGTTTATCCTTTCGGGCTAATCACGCCCGGTATACCTTTATTTTCCTAAATTAACAAATAGAATCTCTTCCGGCCGTCGCACAGTGGGCTAGAAAATCAAAAAAGTGATCACGGGCTGTCTTCATTCGAAGAAATGCTTGAAAAAAAATTCAAGGGTAGGAATATCTTCGTCAGAATGCCTAGTTTCCGAATCCGTTTCCCCCGAAACCCGCGGACGTCTATATTTTTTGTCCCACCTCAAAACCTGACCTCATTTTTAGAATGTCCTTTTTCGATTTTACCGATAATAAGTTAGATCATTGTATTTCACATTTTTAACCATAATAAATGAGATGTGGGCACAGTATTTACTACCGTGCACTTATATACTATATATAACAAAAATATATATATGTATATATAGGTCGTTCATGGTCAAATCAAAGATCAAAAATTTGTTGCTTCTTCAACCTACGGTAAATATGTTCCAGAAACAGTTTCCAGTGCACCTGAATTTTTTCAGATTTTTAAATTACTTTTTACCAAAATGGTAGGGAGCCAAAGATGTCAATTTTGGCAATAATTGGGTTTTCAGCACCAATTAATTAATTCATAGCTCTTCAGGGAAGCATTTTTCACTATAAACATAAATATACTTTTTTTTTGTAAAATTTTCTGAATTTTTTAATAAAAGTACCCTTAAAGCTATATATATATATATATATATATATATATATATATATATGTGTGTGTGTGTTGAGGCTACCTTATTTTATTTATTCATTTATTTATTTATTTATTCAATCAACGGACAAACTTGTCCTTTTTACACGACCCGAAGGTCAAATAAAAAAATTATTAAAACCAATGTAAACTCAGAATAAAGAAAGTACGAACAATAATAAAAGATTAAGCAGGATAATGACTAAACTAGTATGTGGTGACCAGCGATCGAAGACTAGCTTTAAACGATATAAGAGAGACAATACTGGTACTCCGTTTCGGCAGGAGGTTCCACGCGCGACGCAGACGGGGCAGTGTGGAGAAGAAACCGAAGTTCGAGTGACAAAGGTTCTCCTGGAGAACTCTATGATTACGTAAATTATAATTAAGCTGTCTGAGTGAGAAGAGTCCAACGACGGAATTACAAATAAGTTTATG
>JAZHPH010000444.1:22903-69814 GCA_037356405.1 Nasonia oneida | reverse complement strand
GCTTAAACGCTTAAACCCAACTACACCGCGCTCAACGAGATCAATAATTTATTTAATCAACACCTCGGCACGTATAAGAAAGGCGAGCGAAGGGAGTGTAAATAAAAAACAAAAGCGCTTTTAACCAACTACACCACGCTCTCCGAGCTCAATAATTTATTTATGAAAACTCCTTGGTACATCGGAGGAAGGCGAGCAATTGCGAGAATTATATCAAAAACATAAACTCTGAAACCCATCTATCCCATGCATTGCGAGTTTACGTACTCGACCCAACGGAGTAAGGCGTGCGAGATATATAATTATATTTAAATCTAAAATCCATCAACCGCTATCACTTCGAGTTTTCGTACACGGCACAGCGTAGAATGGCGGACGACAGGGATGGTTTAATTTTAAATTCAAATCCCTGTAGCCCTCTCACGGCGAGATTCAGTACTCGGTATTGCGGAGAAAGGCGTACATGTGCGAAGAATATATAAAAATCATAAACTCTTAAACTTACTACCCCTAGCAATGCGAGTTTTAGAACTCGGCATAGTGGAGGAAGGCGAGCGAGGTTTACAGCAATACTACAGCTTCGCAGTAATTTTACTCTCGCATTTTTTATTCTAGAAAAACAAATTATGTACAAGTTACATAAACAAACTCTTTAAAATTCTATGATTTGAGAGTATTCATTTGAAGCATTCATTCATTTTCAATCTACGCGTCAAGAGAATTTTATAGGAAATGCGTGTCTTATGTCGATTACAATAGCTTGTACATGAACAAATTATTGGACAACTACAACATATTGTATACATGCTTGTGTACAATAAGTCTCGCATTTGCTCGCTTTCCTCGGCTGTGCCGAGTACGGAAACTCGCAGTGCATGGGGTAGGTTGGTTTGAGAGTTTATGTTTTTGATAAAATTCTCGAAATTGCTCGCCTTCCTCTGCTGTGCCAAGTACGAAAACTGACAATGCGAGGGGTAGGTGGGTTTAAGAGTTTGTTTTTTATATAAACTTGTCGTGCGTGGGGTAGCTGGGTTTAAGCGCTTTGTTTTTAGATTTTATCCTCGCTTCGCTCGCCTTCCTCCGATGTGCCAAGGTGTTGTTTAAATAAATTACTGATCTCGGGGAGCATGGAATAACTGGGTTTAAGCGCTTTGGTTTTTATCTTAACTAATAGATTTATGGTTTTCTTATCAGTACTGAATTGTCGCTCGGGAAGCCCCTTAGGCATGGATTTCCGCTTGTTCGTGTTTTTGTAATTCGAAGAGGAGAGAGGTATGGGAGAAAAATAAAAGAAGTCGATTTGAGCGAAAACGAGAGTGTTTTAATACGCTCAGAATGAGAGGGGAAAGCCGTCCGTCATAAAACTCCTCTCGAAAATATTATAAGCTGCGGAACAAAGAAGTGTGGACTGTGTGCGTGTGTGTGTTTGTGTGTGTCGTGAACTTGATCGACTCTCAAAGAGAGTTTTCACTTCGTGTCAGCGGCGCAGTTCCGCTGACTCAAGTCGGTAGCGCAATTCTACCGACTTGCACGATTCGACGCGCACGTAACCACGTTCGCGGAACCGGTCGCGAGCTAAGCACGGCGTGCAAGCTGAGATAGAGAGAAAGAGAGAGAGAATGAGAGACACCAATAGGACCGACAGAGAGAGAGAGAGAGAGAGAGAGAGAGAGAGAGAGAGAGAGAGAGATTAGCGGAAGCACCAGCACCACAACACTTCGGCGGACGTTCGGACGAGCAAGATTCGCAAGGTCGAAAATCGGTCGATTCGTCGCTTAGCTAAGACAGCGTGAGCTGTCAACTGCTTGGCGTCTTATCGAGAACTGAACTCGGCGCTCGTCCGACCGCGCACGGCACAAGGCCGGCGGCGCTGTCGGCGAGCGCAGCAAGTTGCGAAGGCGCTTACTCAACTCGAGCACGGGAGATGGCGCCACGGGTTTTACGTCGACCTTGCGGAGTTCGCTCGACGCCGTTTTCACGGCGGAATTCTTCTCCTCGGGTCTCGACGGAACAGTACTCATGTGATTTTTTAAGCCGCCACAGCCATAGAGACCACTGCGAAAGTATGAACCAAAGCAGTTGAGTAAAAACTATTATGGTAGACTGTTTCTACACAATTTGTAAAATATTTGTATAAAAATTAGATGTATATAAGTAAATTTTTTACGAATAAAAACTTTTGAAATGTACATTTAGCAAATATGTAGAACGATTCAAAATCGTCTGAAACGCATAAAAAACACGGTTCTACAAGTAGATTTTTTCCCACGGAACTTAGAATTTTTTCAGCTGTGAGACTTACATTAGTTAATTCACGCACTTGGTCAGATGAGATTTTGTCATGAGATCTCATGTGAGATCTTACCTGAGATTTATCGATAGGGATAATCTTGACGCAAAGACATACACTCCTTCATCTCATTCCATTTCACGCGCTTCATACCTAGCACACATACACAAAAATGTATGCTACTTCTTGTATTCTGTTTGTAAATATGTACAAGATAATGTACAAAAATAAAACATATCAAAATTTAAATTTAAAATTTTGAATAGTTTCGTTGCCAGAGAATCAAACGTTTACGAAGTGAGAAATGTACTAGTCTTCACAGCGGGACTACATATGTACTTTATAGTCTTAGGCGCAAGAGTTAAAAAAATAATATATACTATAGTCTTCGCGGCAAAACTGAAGTGAGTTAGTCTTCGACGCAAATTCAAATGCGTCTTCGTTGAGTGCAGAGTAGTAATGTACAAGGATTAATATAATTATAAATTTTTATAATTTTTTGATTTAGTGATTTTGATGCCTGAATCGCTGCCATTTTCTTATTTTTCCAACTTAATCGCTACTTTGGCAGAGAGTTAAAAAATCTTATTGTTAGTTAAAGTAATCGTTGATCAACTAGTAAATTTAGGATAGGCAAAATTTAATACGAATAAAGAAAATATAATAAGAATAATAGTATCGTACGATATTTTATGACACAACGTGCGTAATCCGAGATTTAGAGGGTGCATTTCTGCAGGAGCGTGCGGTAAATTGAGCTTTACGCAAGGGCGTGTCATACAGTGATAATGTTTACCGCAATAAGTCAATAATGTTATACCTGCAAACGTTTTGCGCATATTAAAAAAGTCACGTTGTCTAGTTGACGCAAAAAAATTGAAGCGTCATGAAAAGGTACCGCTATATTAGCGCGGCTGAAATCCGAGAAAACCCGTTAACCGCTTGCAGCGTGTGTAAATAAGTGCGGCTGATATGTAAGGGAAGAGCCAAGCTGTGCGAGCGTGCTAACCCGCGTAAAAATATTATTTGAGATCTCATATGAGATCTCATATGAGATCTCACGTTTATCTTATATATATATATATATATATATATATATATATCTCATATAAATCTCATATAGATCTCAGTACGAATTTCAGTCATATGAGATCTATATGAGATCTACATGAGATCTCACGTTGATCTTATATATATCTCATATAAATCTCATGTAGATCTCAGTACGAATTTCAGTCATATGAGATCTACATGAGATCTACATGAGATCTCATATAAGATCTCATATAATATTTTCACGCGGGAATATGCGCGGCGAAGAGTGCGTGGTGAGGGGAGAGAGCTGCCGCGGCTATGACGATCGGTGACGATCTGTCTGTCGCGCCGCCCGCGCCGTGTGCGGTGACGGTCGCCGCTCGCTGATTCATTCACTCCCCAGTAAAATGTGTAGGTGTACCCGGCGAGCCTATAGAAGTATTCACTTTAAAAACTCTTTTTCTAGCCTAAAACTCGCTTTAGCCTATTTCGTATAGGTGGCGTATAGGCGCTACCGTAGTTCCTGGCTGTTCCTTACTGTTCCTATGTTTTTCATATTCCTTTTTAAGTGTCCAGATCTTAGGGCCTATTTCTAACACTGCTTTGAGAGTATGTAGCACGCTAGCCGACGGAAAGTTATATCCCGTTTCCTCTCCTATACGGTATATACGGTGTATATATATATATACTTTAAAGAAATAAATAATATACTATTGGGATATCAATTATTATTTTTTTTTATTTATCTAATATCAGATAAATAAATTACATATTTACATTTAAAAACCAAAAATAGGAATAGTAATTCTGTGTAGGTAATACAATTATCTGTTAGTGGTTCAGTATACGCAAACACTTATATATTAAATATAAAAAAGTAAAACCAAAAGATGATTTGATTTTTCAAAATATAGACTTTAATCACGTCTAAGTCAATAACTTTGAGACAATTGAATACTTTTACGCTGTGTCTATTTGCACCAAAAATCCACGTATCCACGTAATTACATGGATCTAATATTTGACTTCATGACGTATTTTTGCATGAAAAATTTAGAGACACGTTATATTCCGAAGTGAAGTACAGACCCGTAAATTTCCCGGCATGGATATAAGACACGTAAATTTTCCGACGTGGATTTAAGAAACGTCATTTTTTTTAATCTTGTAACTTCATCAATTTTACATCCACATAAAGCTTAGATCCACGTAAAGCTTAGATCCACATAAATCTTAGATCCACGTAAAGCTTAAATATACGTAAATCCACTTAAAAGAGAAGTTGGCCGACGTAAAGCTTCGGTCCACGTAAAAATTGCATCAACGTAGAAATAATTTGATTTACACAAGTGTTTTGATGAGCGAGAAATCATGTGGAATTTCACATTCTTTCAAGGTAAGAAAGTTTCAACTAAAAATATGAACTGTAGGTATGCTGGAAGCGAGAATACTATAGGCTATGTCCATGCTGGATGGCACTGATGGCAGTCTGCGCTGACTGCTGAAACACTTGTGTAAATCAAATTATTTCTACGTTGATTTACGTGGATGCAATTTTTACGTGGACCAAAGCTTTACGTCGGTCAACTTCTCTTTTAAGTGGATTTACGTGGATATAATATTTACATAGATTTACGTGTATTTAAGCTTTACGTGGATCTACATTAATAGGCAACAACAGAAGCCTATTATTGTAGGCACCACCGCATACAATATTACCATTCTAAGTATATCTATTTGCATATATTTTGGCATTTTATGCACTATGCATAATAAATAATAGTCTTTTTAAAAATATGCTATATTTTTATGGTCCACCTCAAGTTGTAGTAAAAATTTATCCCCTAATATTTACAAGATTAAACTTACAAAACTAAAACTCTACTTCTAATTTCTAATTCAAGTCTTTTTATTATATTATCGTTAATTTGAATATTCGTATCTTTTGGAACACTTACAGTTTGGTATATATTTGGACTTATCTAGATAGTTTTATTTGTATCTCTTTTTTGATTAAAAAAATCATGGCTTTATTGGGATCATACATTGAAACTATATTATTCCATATTCTACTTTTGGCTGTTTTCTCCTGTTGAAAATATTTACATGAAATTTTACATAAAATTATATGTAAAAATTTCAAACTTTTACATGTAAAATTTCACATGTATCAATGAAATTGTAAAACTGTACGTCAAATTTTACATCAAATTTCATATAAAGATCTTTATCATAAATTTTATGTAAAATTTGACGTACAGTTTTACAATTTCATTAATACATGTGAAATTTTACATGTAAAAGTTCGAAATCTTTACATATAATTCTTATGTAAAATTCCATGTAAATAATTTCAACAGGGTCTCTAGTTTATTATGATTATAAAAATATTCCATTGTTTTGTTAATTATTTTTTTGGTATTTTATCTATAGTGATAAAAAGTAGAGCATGATCAGTTGTGGATGCTGTTAGTTTCAAAGTTTTGGAAAATAAAGATTCAGTTTTGGTAAACATATTATTGATGGAAGCTCCCATGTTGCCATTATTCGATGTTCTGATTATTCCTAAAATGAAGGAAATGTATATCGAATTCACATGTTGCTCGCCAATTGATTGTATGCATTTAGATTGAATTATTTTTCATTTATAGTACTTTTTCAAGTTATAATATTCTTGCCCAAAACTGTAAAAACTAGAACTCTGTTGTGAAGTTTTAAACCAGCTTCAACAAAACCTTGAAATGTCAGATTTTAACTGGATATACTACACTGCGATTGGCTGTTCCTTTTAGCGCAAGATCTTTACATCTTCACACCTTTATGAATTTCTGACCTAAAAAGTAAATTTTGAGAATACATGGCAAGAATACGCGAAGTGCATTTAAAGTAGCTAGTACTAGTAAAATCAGGAAGGAATGCTGTTTCTTAGACATTTTTTAAAAATTCAAATATGTAGTTTTCCTCAATTATAATAATATTGATTTTCAAAATTCATCATAAATTCAAGGCAAAGTAGGTCATGTGACCTATATAATGACGATAGTATAAGATTACTATTGTTGTTTAACTGCTATTAATGTATTCAGAATTTTTAGTTTATCAATTTAAACTATTTTGGTTGATTCGTTCACACCGCTTTCAATAAACACAACTAAACTATCTGATTTATTTATGGTACTATTATTATAAAATATCTTGCAGCCTGACAGTACCAGGTATCTGTAGTGTCATATACCAAGTCTCAGTACATACAATTGTGCATGGTTTGACCTTCAAACTCTCAATAAAAATTCTTACTTTATTATGAATAGCTTTTAAACTTCTAATATTGATATATAATATCATACTGTCCTCAATGTGAAAGCTTTTGTTGAGTGTTTTAAGTTCAGCAAATGAGAGTTCTTTTAGTAATATATCTTATTGCATATTTTCTATTATATCAATGTTCTCTTCCATTATGCTGAGTTTTTTCTGGGTTGGTATAGTATATTGCTCTAAGAATACTTATATATATATATATATATATATATATATATATATATATATATATATATATTGCTGTTTGAAGAAGTAGATGCTGTCATCTGTTGAGTTTGCCCTGATTAATGTGCTATGGATCACTTATATAGCTTTTTACTCGGTAATACAGGTTTCACTAGATATTCTGTTATCTTGATTGACTTTCAATTTTTATCTTGTAGACTTAAAAATTCATGTCCATTGCCGAGCGATTAATATCATCGTTTGATTTCTCTATTGCAAATATTTAACTAGATATCCATGTGGATTATCCATGTAGATAATCCACATGGATATCCAGCCAGATATTTGCAGCAGAGGTTATACCCCTACTGAAAAAAAGCAGATGACAATCAACTGATTATTTGCTGATAACTTGCTGATAATCATAATGCCAAAATGTCAGCTGATTATCAGGTGATATCAGCTTAATATTTTTATTTAAGCTGATAGTTAAAAATATGCGTTTATATGAAATAAAATGCTAATTAATGATAATCATCAAAAATTTTGTTAACCTTTAATATATTTTTTCGAAGTTGTATTGGCCCTCATTATGTGAAATTTATAAATTTTATTTATTTTAAACAACTTTGAAAAAATATACTAAAGGTTAACAAATTTTTTATGATTATTACCTAATCAGTTGATTGTCATCTGCTTTTTTTCAGTAGGGTACATTTCTTGTTAATAAAAATACGATTGGATCACTTCAAATCTTGACTAGAACATTTACTTTTATCATGTTTATCTAAACACTTTAGTAACATAGTGTCATGTCTGCACTCTATGACCACTATGACCAAATTTACTACACTTGTAGCATTGCCTGGTATGAATCAAGTGAAACATTTCAAAATTTTGATACTCAACAAAAATTCTATTATTGCTTCCTTTTAGATGTTTGTATATTTTAGCTGTAACTTTCATAATGATTGTCCTTGCCAGTATGTTTATTAGTGTATATGCAATTACAATAATATTAGTGTATATGCAAATACTTAAGCTTTGTTTTCAAAACTATTTCTTTTGTTTATATCTTTCTTCATATCTTTACATTATTTATTCTTAGTAGTATTCTCAAATATAGATTATTATCGATTATGATATGTATAGTACAGCGTGTTTATGCGTTTAACAATGTTATATAAATTGCGCTAAAATATGCACTGAAAAAAAAAATATATATATATATATGCGTGTGTGTGTATGTGTACATATATAGTCGGAAATTCAAGGTTCGCGACCAAATCCTGTCACTTTTCACAATAAAAAACCGTAACAATAATATATGTACACACACACACACACATAAAAGAGACTTTTTTGTCCGCATAAGTCCTTTTTCGCTAAAGCAATCTTAACAAAAATTATGCTAACGTCTGCAAAAGTCAGCATAATTCCTCTTTCGTTTCCAATTTCTTCTGTCAACAGAAGTCCTGATCTGGTTTATAATTTAGATTAGCATTATACTCTGTGTGCGCAAGCGCGCGCGTGTGTGTGTGTGTGTGTTACGTGATCCCCTCTCACACGGCCACACCCCTCTCTCTCACCACCCACCACCACCGCCGCTCAGGTCTGCTTCCCGGACTATGATGCGTCAAGACAGGCCCCACTCCATGAAGGAGGAGTGGGAGTTTGTCTTCCGTCTTCTACACGAGGTTTGCTTTCTGCTTCTTCTGGATTCACGTATTCTGTTTCGATGCCTGTATTACTATTGTAGTTTTCGGGCTTATCCGGGCCTGATACTTTGCCGATTATTTGCGTTTTCCGCGTGCCGTTTTCGATTTCCCAGGTCGCTATGATTAGCTGTAAATCGTTACCGTCTGGTTGGGAATCTGCTTGGTTTTTAAATTTTGCTTTTGGTTCTGACTGACTGCTCTGAGCAAGTCTCTTGCGTGCAAGTCTTGGTCTATCGAATGTTGGAGACCTCGGATCGTTTGCGTCTTCATTACTGGTTGGGGATTAATTGCAAGATTGGTTTGTCGCATTTCCGACAGTTATTGGTGCGTTTATGCGTAGGTAAGGGGTGAAGTGTCGACTGGTTAGATTAGGATTGATGTGAATGAAATTTCCGGCTTTATCTGAAAGTATGTGGAAGAATCTCGTTGTTTTGTTTTTTAGTTGCACGTGAATGCAGATGTTAATATTAAATTCTTGAGGAAAAATATACGCGCAATCTACTGAACTGTATTCTGTTTCTTATGATAAGATTTTTCTTGTTTTGAAGGGTTCACCATACGAGTTTAATTCCGGAAATGAAAGCAAGCGTTTTCTAGTAATGCGTGCGGCTCACGTATGGGCGCGAATGCGATGGGTAGTTGCGACTGATGTGGATGCGGCTGCGAATTTGAGCGCGCCAACGGCTGGTCCGCGCTGGCGTCTGAATGCGCGTGATAATTGGTCCTCGATGATCCAGACAGGCTTAGGTGATCGATATCGGCTTTAAGGGGTCCGTTGGCCGGAGTAGTTTTTTTTTGTAAGGTACGTCGGCGGTTGCTGTATATACGCTAGCGCTCCTAGCGTCGTATCATGATCCGAGGAAATAGAGTTTACGATTAAACCACCAACGAGTATAGTCGATTATTGAATATCTCATCAATCTCCCAGTCCTAAGTAAACACAATAACTGGCGACGAGGATATTGGAATTTACGGAGTAATCGTTCGTTTTACTAACAAAACGAGGATAGTATCCGTGTAACAATACAAGTGTGTAAATGGCTGGAGTAACCGAAACAGCCTGGATACAAGAATTGATAAAAATAATAATCTACAAATCGATGAAAACGATACAGTTGACAATTTAAGAGTGCAATTACGCGATTATGTAAGAAAAGAAATTGAAGCTGGCAGAGCAAACCGAGTGAAAACAATACAAGACTGTATAGAGAAATTGACAGCAAGCGGCAGCAATAGCAAGGCAGACGTTATTCCAAGAAAGAAAATGGAAATATCTGCGAATTTAGATTTTGATATCCACAAGGACGATTGGGAGAAATTTTTTGATCGCATGGAACAATATTTCATTGCTAATGATGAAACTTACGATGTAATAGACATGATTTGCAAACCGCAAAAGCTAGGCGAAAAGACATAGAAAGAAATCATCAAGTTGGTGAAAGATTATTTGAAGCCGCCAGCATCGTACCTAGTGCATAGAAATACTTTTAGACAGCGCATGTAACTAGAGAAGGAAACAATAAGCGAATATGTAGTAGCGAAGCCTCAGCGTGATGAGCGAGCGTGTTATCGATGCGGTAGGTTTAATCATGCGGCGAACGAATGTATGTTTATAAAAGCTACGTGCTATACTTGTGGTAAACAGGGCCACATTATGCCGCGTGTAGAAATAATGGGTCAACTCATGTAGGATATTTAGATGCGCAAGTTGAAAATGATAATAATGATGACGGTGATAGTATCTCGGAAGAATTGTCGGAGATGTTCCCGCAGAGAGAAGCGATTGGGCTACACCTGTCGTACCCGTGCTCAAGCCGAATGGCCACATACGATCATGTGGCGACTTTGTAACCACGGTAAATCCCCAGTTAAATACGATACGATATGCTACGTTTACAAGCGCAAGGTACAAAAGGGTAAGAAAATGTATGTAAGCGGTATTCGAAAATAGATTTAAAAGACGCGTTCTTACAAGTCCCAGTAGATGAAGAATGTCAACACCTAATGACAATAAATACTCATAAAGGTTTATTTCGTTGTAAATACATGATGTACGGCATTTCATCAGGGCCCGGATATTTCCAGAAGATGATGAAAGAAATTCTGAAATATATCCGGGGAGTCGCGGTTGTAGCTGACGATGTAATAGTCACGGGTGATAGCGATGCCGCACATTTGCAAAATCTAGACAAGGTTTTACAAAATTTAGCACAGTGCGGCCTAAAAGGGCGTGTAAATAAATGCAAATGTTTCCAAAGGGAAGTCTTATATTTTGGATACAAATTGTCGGGCAATAATATCACTATTGAAGTGGGCAAATATAAAGGGATCGCTGAAATGAAAACACCCGCAGATCATACAGATTTACAATTATTACTCGGAAAAGTAAACTATTACGGTAGATTGATTAAAAACCGTGCACAAATATCAGCGCCACTTTATAAGTGTAATAACACAAAAGAATTTATATGGACTGATAGTTGTAACCAAGCGTTCGAAAGCGTAAAGCAAGAGTTGAACAAAAATTGTAAATTACGATCCTTCTTTACCATTATTACTTACGGTTGATGTGTCATCGCAGGGATTAGGCGCTTTTATTAGTCAACCATATGCCGATGGTGATAAGCCGGTAGCGTTCGCTTCGAAAAGCTTAATAAAAGCTCAACAAAATTATTCGTAAATCGATCGGGAGGCTGCTGCGATAATATTCGGTGTCACAAAATTCTATGATTACGTATTTGCTAGAGAATTTATTCTAAGAACAGATAATAAACCATTATCGCGAATTTTCTCACCTGAAAAAGGTATACCTAAAATAGCAGCAAGCAGACTGCAAAATTGCTCTTTTTTATCTTCATTTAATTACAAAATTGAATGCATAAGCACCAGCAATAATATCGTAGTAGACACCTTATCGAGACTCCCGAGTAATGATGAGAAACAGCACAAAATTCTAGATACCGAAAGAAAATATACGTATTTACACTACGTAGCCGAGAGCAAAATAGCTTGTTTCGATTATAAGGCCGTAGCACGCGAAACGACAAAAGACAACATTTTATCAAAAGTAAAAAGAATGGTACAAACTGGATGGCCAGAGAATAAAATAAAAGATTGGCCGACTGAGTTACAACTCTTTGGGTTACGGAAAGACGAAATAACTATTAAAAAGAGTCAACAAGTTATTATACCATTTAAGTTGCAAGCTGAAGTTACGAAAAAACTACATGAATGTCATTTTGGAATTGTTAGAATGAAAAGTATGGCAAGGTCGGCTGTGTGGTGGCCGGCAATTGATAAACAATTAGAAGAGAAAGCAAAATATTGTAAATATTGTATCACGGTTAAAGATAGTCCGAAAAGAGTAATACCTTCTCCGTGGCCATATCCCAACCAACCTTGGCATAGAGTTCATGCAGATTTCGCAGGGCCTTATTTAGGGTACATGTATTTCTTAGTATTAGATTCTCTCTCCAAATGGCCCGAAGTATATGTATTAAAAAATATGACAGCGCAACATACAGTAAAAATATTCAAGAAAATTTTTGCGATACATGGATTGCCTTTTCACATTATTACAGATTCTGGAACTCAATTTTTGAGCGACGAATGTAATACGTATTTTATAATGTTAGATATCCAACATAAATATACAGCTCCAAGTCATCCAGCGACAAATGGTGCAGTAGAAGGCTTTGTTAAAACATTCAAAAGACTGATAAAAGCTATTATGCAAAGTCAGCGAGTTGATGTGAAAAACGCGATTCAAACATTTTTATTTGCGTATAGAACGTCCAAACATACGTCCACTGGGGAATCTCCCGCAAAATTGTTGTACAACCGAGAGTTACAAACACCTTTAGTATTGCTACGTCCTGATAGCAGAAAATTGATAGAATTAAAACAAGAAAGTCAAATAAAAAAATTTCACGGTAACAGGAAAGAAACTTTTAAAAGAGGAGACGTAGTAATGGCTAAAGATTTTCGTAAATACCATCAAAAATATCAAGAGCTGATATTGTAAAGGAACGTTCCCAAGAAGCTGTATTGTACGATTTCAACGGGGAGGAGAACATAAGAGACATTATGATCAGTTGACACATTGGCGAAACGACTTCGATACAAAGAACGCAAAAACCGAAACGATCGATCTTAAAGATAGCACACAGAGCAATGCTCTCAAAGAAAATCGACGCGTATCAAGAAACCTGTTCAACGTTATAATTCCACTAAATAACCATGTAAATAGTGTAAATAATTCCTTTATTAATTTATGTATATGAACATTATAAAAGGGGAAGGATGTAGTCTATGTACACTTATACATATACACATGCATATACGCCAGCGCTCCTTGCGTCGTATCATGATCCGAGGAAATAGAGTTACACCTGAACCACCAACGAGTATAGTCGATTATTGAATATCTCATCAATCTCCCAGTTCTTAGTAAACATAATACTTCTATTGCAGTTCTAGCGGTGTCGACTACTAAGCTGACGGCGTCAAGAGTGGAGCGTTTTTTCCTGAAGCCGTATTAATATTCCACTAGTCCACCTCGTTTTTCGATGACTTAGTCCATTCCAACGCCGATTATGCCCTCTAAAATCTTGCCCGGGGTGTCCAGCATGCAGAGTGGTTTGTATGAGGCAGCTTCTCCAGGTGGCTAATCTGCTGTTGGTAATAGTACCAGGCGTTGCTTCTTACAGTTCTTAGGAAACGTCCCTTCTTCGAGACATGAATTGCGTACAGGTCCACAAAGACATTGGGGCGTGTCTGTACAGCTTGTTTCAATGCAATATTGGGTATGCCATCCAGGCCTGGAGCCTTGTTGTTCCCAATTCTTTTGCATGCAGCCAGTAATTTCTCTGTGGTGATTGTTGGAATGATTTCGTCATTTCCCTCTGCTTCAGGGATAGCTGTTACTTCCAGTTAAAGGGGAAACAGTGTGGTTACAATACGGTCCAGCGATTCCGGGCTTTTAGCAGGGAGAATATAACCTCCCTTTATCTTCTTCATTATTACTTGGTACAGTCGCCTCCAGGCATCCATCTCAACCTCGTCCTGTAACTCTTTGAGGCACCTTCGTTTATTTTCTCGTTTTTTTTCTTAAGTATCCGTTTAGCATCCTTTATTTAGGGCGTCTACTACTTCTCTACCTCAACCAGTCTTGTAGTATTTCTTCCGGGCCCGCTGTTCCCGTCTTCTGGTTCGATGACACTCGCAGCGGGCAGCGTCAATTTCTTTATCCCACCAGTATACTGGTGGTCGTCTATTATTGGGAGCCCTCATCGGCATCGTTGGGTTATATTTCCTATTACCTGCTCGACCTTATCATTCGCATATCCAAACAGCTGTATTTCTTCTAGAACCAGCAGAAATGTCTCCTTATCATTATCCTTCGTTTTCCAACCGACTCTTTTTGTCGTTGCCCTCCCGTTGGATCTGCGGTTTGATATTCCTATCTTCATTATTATCGCTTGATAGTCACTATTTGTATAATGATCGCTTACCGTCCACGATCTAACTAAGCCAATTAGACAGCTACTAACCAATGTGAGATCTATGATGGACCCTGCGTCTCCTCTTTGAAATGTGTAAGAAAATCCCTGGTTAACTAAGACCAAGTCAAGTAGGGCGAATGCTTGCATTAGCGCTCGTCCTCTTTTGTTCGTCCTTTGGCTGCCTCACTCTACTGCCCAGGCGTTGAAATCGCCTGCTATCAGTACCGGTTTTCTTCCTACAGCATCCTGTACTACCCAGTCCATCAGTTGTCTGAATTGTTCTATCGACGCGTCAGGAGAAATATAGCAACTGTAAATGTGTATGCCTGCGACTTTAGCACATACGAATCCTCCATTACGTATTGTCATTTTTTCCTGGAAAACGGCGTCTCCGCATGCCCGTATCGCCGCTTTATTAGTACTGTCCATATCCCACGATGGTTTGTCCAGGTCTCTGTATTGTTCACAGACGATGGCTATGTTGATCTCTGTCTCACGGACATATTGGCTCAGTAGGTCCTGTGCAGTCGCGCTGTAATTTATATTCAACTGCACTATTTTCATTTTCTCCGTCTGTCAGTGGCTTCTACTGCAGCTTGGTAAACTGGGCGTGCATAACTTCTAGCTGCGTCGGCACTCATCCCACCTGTGCCTCCTTTGCAGAGTACACAGTCGGGTTAGTTCTTACACTCCTTCGCTTTGCGCCCATTTTTTCCACATTTAAAGCAAAGCTTACTTCTATCTTCAGTTACTGTACAGTTTCTGCTGATACGGCCAAAACCTAGGCATTTAGAAGACCTAAGCGGCTAGTTTTTGCGGTTAGACACTCGGATCCTACAGTTGACCCATCCTATTCTGATCTTCTGTAGCTTAGTGATCTTAGCCGCTATCTGAGCTGGTATCCGTATCACTGCAATCTGCATGTCATCGTACGTCTTTCGCAGAGATCTTATCGTAGAGTCTTCTATGATGTTCTCTTCGCCTTTTTCCTTCTGTAGTGCTTCTAGTACCTCCTCTTTTGAGGTAAGCATGTCTAGATCTCTTACTTTAATGGTTTTTTCTTGCTGAAGTGCTTTTATTGTGGCGCCTTCCACTAGTACTACTTTAACTGCTTCTTGGAAGTCCGAGGTTTTGACTTCTCTTGTGCGTTTAAGCTCTATCAGAAGATCTCCTGTAACTGTTCTGCGTATTTCATTCACGCTATTCTTCAGCGTGTTAAGTGACGAAGCCGCTTTCATTTTTGACAAAATGTCTGCATAGCTCTTTCCTTCTGCAGCCTTGATGAATCGTCCGAACGGATGATCTCCGCGGAGGTGCGGCCCTCCCGGTGGTTCGTGCCCGTCAGATCAAGATGGCTGAAGACTGCGTTTCGGTAAGCCCGGTAGGAAGGCCTCTCACGACAGGATACACGGAGAAAAATAAAATGTTGCGCTTACTGAAAATTTAGGTAAATGTAACCTAAATTTTTCAGTAACTGCTATTAAGTAAATCTAACTGAAGTCGCACGCATAGTTTCAACTGAATGAACAGTTCGGTAACTAAATTCAGTATTAAATAAAATTTGTAAATAATAATTGCATGATAGATATTATTACTATGTTCGACATAGCCTTAGTCATATTTGGTTTGTAAAACCAACAAAGTAAGGCCATATAATAATATAAGAAGGCCATGCTCGACTGTGTCGCGAAGGCACCTCAGACAGAAGTTATGAGCACAGGGAAGGGTGATTGGCGCAGATCCAACGTTCTTTGTGTCTCGTCTCAGATGAGACACATTATATTGCATATTTATATATCTCTTTCTTTCTCTCTCAGTGTCTCGTGTCTCACGCTACACCATACTGGTATACTTTTTTTAGGTTAGGTGCGCCGTCCCTCTTCGCTGTCGCACACAGTCAAGTAGATTTTACTGAAGTCTGTTCAGTAGCATCTACTGAACTGCTTTACTTAACCAGGTTCAGTAAACGCTACTGTTTTTTTCTCCGTGTAGAGGAAGGGACAGCAATGCCTCGAGCTGTGACTAGTCAAGTGTTGGATGAACCACTCGTAATGGTAAATAACAAAACTAGAAGCTGCGAAGCAAAGGAAAAGGTAGGCGGTGTTGGCGAGTAGGGAAAGTTTACGGCTTATCGAGCTGCGTGTGAATGTTATGACCCGCCCAGTCAAGCTGATCGTAAAAAAGAAGAGTGTGAATGTCGAGGAGCCGTGGACGAATACCGAAAACCAATGCTAAGTGCCTAGTACCGGAGCATAGCGGCGGAAGGTGCTCCCGGAGTCGTGAGGAGGCCATGTGAGAAAGCCTAGTGCGTCGCCCGCATGTACAAACAAACGACTATATGCAGCCTTGATGATTAAATCATTCGGTCTGGGAGGTCTTGCCCGCATCGGTTCATTCTTGCTGGTCCTATTCTGGTTCGTAACGCCAGGGACCTTTTTCTCCTTTTTTTTTGACTTTCTTGTGACGACTTCCTGCCACGCTGCCTTTTTAGGTTGGTTATCTTCTTCTTTATTTCCTCCATTTCTATCCTGCGGAGTAGTTGGGGCTTCCTTTGTTCTATCCGCCTTCTGAAATCTAAGCCTTGGGGTTATCTGGGTTTTTCTTCCCTGAGTTCCCGATCGTTGGCATTGCTGTAAGTTATCATCTGCCATGCAGAGATTCTTATAGCTTGCTCTTGTGATTTGGGCAAGATCGTTAATTTGTTTGTGCATTTTGTAAAAGTTTCAGCCTACTAGCTTATTTCCTGTTGTAGCCGTTTTGTTTTAAAACAGTTTAAATTTTTTGAAAAATTGATTTTTAAAAGTACGTTTTTCCCCCCAAATTTTGTCTTTATTTAAATCGTCAAGTCCCACTTATTGAGTCACTCATTCATTTTATTGGACGCCGTGACAGCCTATTCAATGGTAGTAATTGTTATTTATTAAGGCAAGATCACTCTCCTAAATTTTTTTACTTTATTTTACTAACTATAACTTGAAATCTTAAAAGCGTATTAATATAAAATAAATTTGTTCTATTTTTTTTACAGAGAAAAATATTATAAAGAAACATTTTTTTAAAACATGCATATTATTGGGCTACTAATAATATTAAATGGATAACATTCGCGAAAACAAGCAAATAAAGAAAAATAGTTTGCCAGACAAATCTTCAAAATGGAACAAACCAAATGAAGAAAAAACAAACATAATTGAGGTAGGAACTTTATTAAAAGTATTTAAAAATTGTTTTTCTAAAATTTTTTTCATATTTTTTTTCATAAAGTGACCATTGCTGAAAGTGGAAAATAATTGGGATAGGTTTGTTGAAAAACTGCTAAATTGAAAAACGACTGCCATTCAAATGTCCTTTAACGTTTATTCCACAACCAACTGAAAAACCCGCCTTTTGCTCCTGATAAGTGGGGCAAAAGTGAAATTTGTAGGGTATAACTAAAATAAGTAGGGTAAAATTAAAATTTAGCGGAACAAAAGTAAATTTTTTTCTATAATTTTCAAAAATGTCTAAAATTTAGAAAATCACTTAAATTTGAAAAAAAATTTCAGTTTGTTATAACACGCCGAGTTATAAACCTCGATTTACCGCACGCTCGTGCACAAATGCACTAAATTCTTATTCCTACGATTTATTGTCACACGATAAGATAACTCGTGTTTCGCACTACAAATGAGATAGCCCTTTCTTCGGGACGGGAACACAAGATAAAAAAAAAGACAGTGATCTGAAGGTTACCAGTACACACGTAAAATAGCCCAAACCGTTCACGAGACCAAAATGTGGAACTGCTGTTTACCTGCGAGACGGATTCGACCGGAGAAAAGAAAACGACTCACTGACCTCACAAAGAAATCCTCCAGAGCGAGGTTGAGCCGAAGATTGTTACCGGGGCGAAGCTGGAATACCGGGAGCACGTCCGTTTAGGAGCAGTCGGAACAGGCGAGTGCCGGCTCGAGCGCTCGTGGCTCGCAGCCACCACTCTGCTCTCTCTAGCCGCCGTGTCGCGGGAACGCTGATTGGTCAGCGTGTCACGGCCCGACGTTCCGCTTGCTCGCAACACTATCGGTTCACGCACCGTTGCAGCGTCGCGCGGTCGCGCATGCGCACTGATATTTCCGCGGACAAACTGTCGGAAATCCACATAAATCTTAGATCCACGTAAAGCTTAAATACACGTAAATCTACGTAAATATTATATCCACGTAAATCCACTTAAAAGAGAAGTTGGCCGACGTAAAGCTTCGGTCCACGTAAAAATTGCATCCACGTAAATCAACGTAGAAATAATTTGATTTACACAAGTGTTTTGATGAGCGAGAAATCATGTGGAATTTCACATTCTTTCAAGGTAAGAAAGTTTCAACTAAAAATATGAACTGTAGGTATGCTGGAAGCGAGAATACTATAGGCTATGTCCATGCTGGATGGCACTGATGGCAGTCTGCGCTGACTGCTGAAACACTTGTGTAAATCAAATTATTTCTACGTTGATTTACGTGGATGCAATTTTTACGTGGACCAAAGCTTTACGTCGGTCAACTTCTCTTTTAAGTGGATTTACATGCACAAGAACCCCTTGCCAATGAAGGATGTGGACCAGAGATCGTTTGATTCTGCTACAACATGTCACATCTGTGGTGGAATGTTCAACTCAACAGACATCAAAATCAGAGATCATTGTCACCTCACGGGACAGTAAGTTATTTATTATTCTGATTACTATTCTTTATCTAATCTCCATTCTTTTTTCCAGATATCGCGGAGCGGCTCACAACAGTTGTAACCTCAACTATAACTACTCGAGAAGTATACCAGTTGTCTTTCACAACTTGAGTGGATATGATTCACACTTGTTCATAAAGGAGCTTGCCAATAGCTTCAAAGGACGAGTCTCGATCATTCCACAGAACAAAGAAAAGTACATCTCATTCACAAAGCACATTGACGGAAGCGATATCAACTTCAAGTTCATCGACTCCTTTCGTTTCATGTCATCTTCGCTTGATAAACTAGCTTCTTACTTGGACAAGTTGGAAATAGCCAACAAAGAGTTCAAGAAGGAGTTCACTGATGTTCAAATTCAGTTGCTCAGAAGAAAGGGTGTGTTTCCGTACGATCACATCAAATCATTTGAGAACCTGAACGAGACCTCGCTTCCAGACAAGGAGAGTTTCTACAGTAGCCTCTATGATAGTGGAATATCGACGAGGACTACAAGCATGCTCAGACGGTCTGGAATGCTTTCAACATCAAAACTCTTGGCCAGTACTCGGATCTCTATCTGAAGACTGACGTACTTCTCCTGGCCAACGTATTCGAAGACTTCAGGACCAAATGTCTCCATACCTATGAGCTAGATCATGCTCATTACTATACCACCCCCGGATTTACATGGGATGCCATGTTGAAGTACACTGACATCAAGCTTCAGCTATTGACCGATATTGATATGCTGCTCTTCGTCGAGCGAGGCATCCGGGGTGGTATTAGTCAATGCTGCAATAGGTATGCCAAGGCCAACAATCGGTATATGGAGTCTGGATACGATGAGGATGAAGAGTCAAAGTACCTGATGTACTATGATGTCAACAATTTATACGGATGGTAAGTTCATATTGAAATACTGATAATAATGATGATATACTAATAAATTCCTACATTTCTAGGGCAATGACACAATTTCTGCCTTGTGATGGCTTCAAGTGGGTGGAAGACCTGAATTGTGACTTCTTCAATGTTCCCGACGATGCTCCAGTGGGATACATCCTGGAGGTAGACCTCGAGTATCCGGAAAGTCTCCATGATACTCACAAGGACCATCCACTCTGTCCAGAACATGCAACACCACCAGGATCAAACCAAGAGAAGCTACTAACCACTCTGAACAACAAGGAGCGCTATGTCCTGCATTACGTCGCTCTCAAGCAAGCGCTCAAATACGGTCTGCGACTGAAGAACATACATCGTGCTCTCCAGTTCTACCAGAAGCCATGGTTGAAGCCATACATTGACCTTAACAGCGAGATGTGGAAGAATGCGAAGAATGAGTTCGAGAAGATGCTCTTCAAACTCTTCAACAACGCAGTGTATGGTAAAACCATAGAGAATGAGCGCAAGAGAGTCAACGTGAAGCTGGTAAACAAGTGGGAAGGTCGCTATGGCTGTGAGGCATACATTGCTCAGCCCAACTTCCACAGCTGTGCGATTTTCAATGAGAATATCGTGGCCGTCCAGATTGCCCGCACCGAGATCTCAGTCCGCAAGCCGATCTACATCGGATTGGCAGTGCTGGACTTGTCGAAGAGCCTTGTTTACCGCTTCCACTATGAGTACATGCAGGAACGAGTGGGAGACAACGCCAAACTCCTCTACACAGACACAGACAGTCTCATCTACGAAGTCAGCGATGTAGATATGTACGCTGTGATGAAGACTGACCTTCATGAGTTTGACACTTCTGATTATCCAACTGATAATCAGTTCAACATCCCTCTAGTCAACAAGAAGAAAGTCGGACTCATGAAGGACGAGTGCAATGGCAACATCATGACGGAGTTTGTTGGCCTCCGTAGCAAGATGTACTCGGTCAAAGTGCAAGGACAGCAGCCTATCAAGAAGGCAAAGGGTGTGAAGTCGTCAGTCGTTAAGTCGACCATCGAATTTGACGACTACATCCACTGTCTTCGAGATAAGGCAACGATCACCAGACAGCAGAAGAACATCCGCAGCCGTCTTCACGTCATCAGGACCGAGACGGAGCATAAGTTCGCCCTGAGTCCGCATGACGATAAGCGATACCTGATCCCCGGTCAGACAGACACTCTACCGTGGGGTCATCACATGATTGATGGATATCAGCTTATCGAGGACGATGATGAACCACATGCGAAGAAAGCCAGATTACATTAGGTAAGTTATAAATTATAAGTCGTGGTATTAATCATACTTTTTGTTTCAGAGTATACTGCGCAGACTCTCTGACAGCCAATCAGGTGTGTGAGCCGCCGTCGCCGCTGGTAGTAGTGGTGGGGAGTCATATACTTAAGGAAGCCTGACGCTCTCGAATCATTCTCGATCAACGAGCTAAGGAGCAAAGATGGACGCTATCAACAAGATTGCCAGCGGAGGATTCCTTCCCACGAAGAAGATGTCTGAGCTACAGGCCGGACAGAAGCACTTGGTGACATCCCTACGTCCAGTCAAGACCAGATATGGATTGAGAATTGTGGCTACTCTAGACGATGATTGTTTCTCCCTTCTCGTGTATCAGCTGCATTGGAGAAGAATAAGGAGACCTTTGAGAGTATGTCTACTCAAGCCAAGGAGATGAAACTGGCCTTAACCTCAAAGGGCGGTAATAGCATTGAATTTTGTATTGTTTGAACATTATGTAAATTATTGTAAATAATTGTTTTTTTGAATAAAGAAAGGAAGTTAATGGAGAGATAGTGAACTATGGTTGTATAAATAAATTAAATTTCTGTCTTATTAATCCAACTATTATGTGTACTATCAAATCCTAGCCATTTAACATAAACTTGTTTTCCACGCTTCTTCAGCACTTTCTCTACAAGATAAACATCTGGATACTTCGCCTTCAAGAGCTCCTGTTCATAGAATCCACCTGTGATTGGATTATCTTGATAGTCTTTAAGATGATACGTAACAGGATTCGTTGCAGCAACTCTAATAATAGTGAAAATCTCAATTGACCAGTTAGGTGTATAGCCTTTCTAGAAAACTTGCTTCACTTTGCTCAAACGTACCTTATCATCAATCTTAAACTTAGGCTTCTTCATTGATCTAGACTCATGTGTAAATTTTTTGAGAATCTGAGATTGAGTAGTCGATGCTTGGTATCGTTGTACTTTCCAATCAAATCAGGTAGAATATTCAACCATTTGTAGTTACCTTGCAAACTAAATTGAATCCACATCTTAGTCTTCAGTGTGCGATTGAAACGTTCACATATCGAAGCTTTTAAATTACTATACGTTGAGTACAGGTTGATCTTATACCGTTTCATGAGAGCTTGAAAGTTGGTATTATAAAACTCTTTGCCTCTATCTGTATGCAGATTTTTAGGTACTCGACCTTGACGAAGTACAGACTTCATTGCTGCTGCAACTTCTTCTCCGGTCTTTTTCTTTACAGGCACAGCCCATGCAAACTTGGAAAATACATCAATGACTGTTGACATATATCTGAAACTCCTATTTTCTTTAGCATAAGGTTGCATCTCCACTAAATCAGCTTGCCATGTTTCATCTAATCCTCGAACATCAAAACTGCGACGAGGATAATTCCGTCGAGCTGGTTTGTGTAGTTCTTCAACTACTACTTTTTTATGTTGCATGTTAAACGTTTGCAGAATGAATGTTGCTTGTGATCTGTGACACAGCTTCTTTTATAGTATCGATTTCTAGCTTGTAGGTCAGTAATGTTAAATCAAATTGCTCTCTGTATGCTTCCAAAAGAGAATCTAAATTGTTTAAGTCTCTTTCTTGTCGGGATATTAAATCTAGAATTTTTTGGTTTTCCATTTGAAGTTGAAACAAACTGACAGCCTCATCTATGTTTTGAGCATCTGCCATGTTGCATAACCTCTTTTTATCCATGTCGTATTGACCATCTGTTGTGATTTTGAAACCAAAACCAGGAGTGAGGATAATGATATTTGTAAATGAAACAGCTCAGTATATATACCCTCCTTCGCGAAGTTCTTCTATGATTGAGTGGATTTCGTTGATATGACTAGGATTGCCAGCTGATTGTTCAGCTATCAGCAAGCGTAAACGATCAACCAGTTCATTAGAGTCGTCCCAGTACACATAATCCATTCGAGTATCTCTTCTAGCAATTTTATAACATGGTAATCCTTTTCCACCTTTCTTTTGAGCAAACATAGGATTGATAATGTCAGTATATTTTTTACTATTATGAACACGAATTGGTTATGTGCCCAAATATTGTTTTTTATGAGCATTTGTAGCTTCCAGAATACTTCGATAATTCTGCAAATCACTATGATCATAAATCTTGGGTTGTTTTGCAATGAGCAATTCTATCAAACCAGCTGTTTTTGGATATTTTCCATCTTTTACTTTGATGCTTCGATCTCCAAACACTATTGATGAGTCACCTAACATCCATTCTGAACCTTCTTTTCGAACTCCATAAATTTTATCATTATCCTGCTGATGCTTCAACATAGTCATATACATGTCAGCTACGTTACTAAACTCTTGAATTACTCCTCTACGAATTTTCGTATCATTCAAATCATCATCATCCTCACTAGCTGCAGTTTCAAAATCAGATTCATGATAAGGTTCAATTGTATCATCATCAAAACTGTCATTAAAACTTTCTTTTTTGACCATTTCATCCTTAACCTCCTTCTTTATTGCTCTACTACGTTTAGATACTTCAGATTTTTCAACTGTTTTAACTAGTTTCTCGAGAGGATCAACAATAGGTTTAAAAGTCTCTCCTATTGACTGTTCAAATTTATCTTTTCCAAATTTCAACAGACTATACTTGCGTTTTACAGCATTTTGCGCTTTCACAAGCTGATGAAGTATATTCTTTTGTCTTTGAATATCAGCCATGTTGATACTTTAACAGTCAAAAATAGACTAATGAATGTCGACTAAGTGTGTCTTATATTTATAGCAAAAGTGTCAAAACCCTTTAGATATCTACCATTGTTGATAGCACTATCTTTGTCAATCAGTAAGAATCCATGTTTCTCATCCATCCAACATTTTGAGCATAATTCCCGAAACTGCGAATACGACATGTCCGAGTTGACATGATCGTTGTATAAGTGTTTGAGATTCATGTCATCTTGTCGGAAAACTACCAAGAGATTAACGTTATCTCTCACAAGATGTTTCGGAACTTGTGCATAAGACTGACATAGATAGAAACAATCAACTTTCTTATGCCTTCCCATACAGTATGCTCTAACATTGTTTTGTTTTTCGCAGGCTATATCATCGAAAATCATGATAGAATTCTAAGTGCATTCTCAAGAGCTATGACATCATCGTTTGCACTGAATGCAAAGTACTCTACCATTCAATGGTTCGAGGAGATCTTTTAAAAATTTGTACTTGGACTGATTAAGCGATTTGGAGTAGACGTAAACATTTTCAAACCTAACTCCATTTGGATGTGTTATGAGAGCTAGCAAACTGTTTGTTTTACCACAATTAGAGGGTCCACAAAATACTGCTCGAATACTATTTGGAAGTAAATCACCATGTCGTTTGTTTTTCTTCTCCGGCTCTGCAATAGTATCAAAGTTTACTACCGGAAGCTTAACAGACTGTTTCTTGAACATGTTTGTATAGAGAGGTCTGCATTAGAACTGTTGTGAGACTATAAATAGAGCTGGTATTTATACTCTCGATATTAGTTGTTGTTTAACCTTTAAAGTAAAATGATCGTTTACAAACGTCGAGGACGAGGTCTTGTTAATCGATTGATCAATAATCTTCCAATTGAACTTCATCTACCAGGTTATCAATACTGTGGACCAGGTACTAAACTCACTAAACGATTAGCTCATGGCGATCCAGGTATTAATCCCCTAGACGTAGCCTACAAGGAACACGATATAGTCTATTCTCAGAATCGAGAAAACATCGAAGCTAGGAACGCTGCTGATAGAGTCCTTGCCCATAAAGCTTGGCAAAGAGTTGTCTCGAAAGATTCGGGGGTTAAGGAAAAAGCAGCCGCTTTTGCTATCACAAGTGCAATGAAGTTAAAGTCTAAATTTGGAATGGGAGTTCCATTCAAGAAGATAGTAAAAGCTGCATCGAAATCTATCGTTCCGAGCAAATGTGCTCGTAAAGTCATTCTATCAGCATTAAAAGGAGCTCGAAAAGCAGTCAAAGAGGCTGGTGGTAAACGAAAAATTGGTATTCCTCGTATTCTACCAGTTCCATCGAAAGTAGGAGGCTTCTTACCATTCCTTATACCTATATTCGCTGGTTTAAGTGCGACTGGTGCTATCGCAGGAGGAGCTGCTGGAATAGCAAAAGCTGTTAATGATGCTAAATCAGCAAAACAGGCTCTTGAAGAAAGTCAGAGGCATAATAGAAAAATGGAAGATATAGCTCTTGGTAAAGGGCTCTATTTGAAACCACATAAAACAGGGCTCAGTCTTCGTCTTAAGCCTGGAAATGGATTGAGGGAAAAAAAAGATCGACGAAGTAAGGTTACCTCAGAGAGCTCTTACTAATATTGATCTCTTAAAGTATGCTAAAATCTTAAAAATACCATACTTCCGCTGTGTCTTTATGCGTAATGCTCTTCCTATTAATGGACCTCATTATCGCGAATCTGCTATTGTTAATTTGGATGATGCTACTGGTCCTGGCACACATTGGGTAGCATATCGAAAGAGAGGTAGCGATGTTGTATATTTTGATAGCTTCGGCGACCTTCAACCATCTCTAGATTTGATGTTGTATTTGGGTGTTGATCGAATAAAGTACAACGCTGAACGATATCAGGACTATGATACATTCAATTGCGGTCATCATTGTTTTGATTTCTTAAGCTCCAGGCTATATAAAGGAGCAGAGAAGTGATTATCGCTACATTATCATTTCATCATGAGTGATACATTGACATTGAGTCTTTCAGGCATATCTTCTACACTTGACGCTCAATTTTTCCCACCGATTGAACTCTCAACGCATAAGGACTACGTTCTTGGATTGGTTGAACTTTTAACCTTTAATTCGATTCCGAATATTGACATAGATAACAACAAGTTTTACGTTGATAATGAAAGAATCTCCCTTCCTACTGGAAGTTACGAGATCGAAGACATAGACAACTATCTTCGCGAAGCATTGGCTGCAAGGGACATACTTATCAGTCTCAAACCAAACAACAACACTCTTCGTAGTGTAATAGAGTGCAGTCATACAAATGATTTTCGTCCAAAAGATTCGATAGGACAATTGCTAGGCTTCACACAACGACTTCTTTCATCAAACGTCTCTCATAGCTCTGATCTACCTTTATCCATACTCAAGGTCAACGCTCTACGAATTGAGTGCAACATTACCACTGGTGCCTACATAAATGGAAAAAAAGTGCATACTATACACAAATTCTTCCCAGCAGTACCACCAGGCTACAAGATTATCGAAGTTCCATCTCTAGTTATTTACCTTCCAATCACTGTGAAAAGCTTAGATCATATTCAAATTCGTATAGTCGATCAAGACGGACACTTGGTTAATTTTCGTGCTGAAGTAATAACAGTGAGATTGCATCTGAAGCAAGTATAATGGGCATCGTTTACGGTCGCGGGTATATAAGGAATCGAAAATGTCGAAAAGTCATCAGTCGTCCGCGAACGTTAAGAATGCTAACACGGCAAAGCATTCAGTTTCTAAAAAGCCTCGGCTTAAGAGTTGGTGGAAAATAACGTGTATATTCTTCTGCTGTCAAAATGGAAGAAATTCTAAATATACAGTCACCCGTGACATTCGATGAGTCAATATCTCATTATGAGATTCACGCTCATCAACCTTACAACGTTTCATCTTACAATAATAGTGATGAAATTCGCATCTCGGTGCAACATCAAGACTTGTGTCTTTTGCGGTCAGCTAGTTCGTTTCATGTATGTGGTAGGCTAACCAAAGCTGATGGCACTCTCGTGAAAAATACAAAGTTGGTAAACAACGCCGTCTGCCATATGTTTGAAGAAATACGATATGAGATAAATGCTATAGAGATCGATAAATGTAAAAATGTCGGATTAACTACTCTCATGAAAGGCTGGGTATCGACTAATCCCAGTCAAAGTCTAATCATACAAAATGCTGGCTGGCTCGACGTTGAGGAGAAAGAGAATTTGATGAATAGTGAAGGATACTTTGATATATCTATACCTCTAAGTAGGATCCTAGGCTTTACTGAAGACTATCGCAAGGTAGTCGTTAACGTGAAGCATGAACTCATTCTCACTAGATCGAGAAATGATCTGAATTCCGTAATACAGACACCTACGAAGGTTGCAACTGCAACTACTGCAGCAGAATACGAAAATTTCAAGATTGAGTTGATGAAAGTTGAGTGGCTCATGCCATATGTAGTATTATCTAATCAGCATAAAATCCGTATGCTTAGTCATATTCAGAAGGGTAAATCGATTGATATGAGTTTTCGTAGTTGGGAGCTGTACGAATATCCACTGCTTCCTACTACACCCAAACATGTTTGGACAGTCAAAACATCTAATCAGTTAGAAAAGCCCCGCTTCGTTATTCTGGGCTTCCAGACGAATCGAAAAGGAATGAGAGAAGTAAATTCTAGTCGTTTCGATCACTGCAATATCAGTAATGTTAAACTCTTCTTAAATTCACAATACTATCCTTATGAAAATCTAAATTTAGATATTGAACGTAATCAGTATGCTATGCTCTACGATATGTATGCCAACTTTCAACATGCATACTATGACAAGAGTATTGAATCCAAAGATAATTTTCCCGCAGGAACCTCTGCTTATTGTTTAATTATACATTATCGCATAGTTCAGTATAATTGTGCAAATGGCGTTGTGAAAAAACTCGTTTGATTTATTTAATAACACTCATTGTATCATAACAAAAATCGATTTCATGGAGAGATTTGAAACTTGCATTCCAATGCTCTCCTGAGTAGAGCGCTTTCATCTTCCCACTCTTGCACTACTATGCGCGCGCATTCAAGCCTCCTTTCTTGCACTGCTTATGGTGGGGATGGTAGTAGTAGTGGGGATATGATATAAAGAAAAGCTTGCTGCTAGTCAGAGTCATTCCGAGATGGAGTAATTAGTGGACATGCAAGGCTTTAAGCAGCCTGGCAATGACTTCATCCTCAAGGAGTTATCTATAGTTTCTCTAAGAGATGATATCGAACCTATTGTACTACTTTTTAAACAGCCTTTTCCATGGCGTCGACTCACAGAAAAGTACAAGCAAGAGAATACATGGTTGGAATATCATTATCATGGTATACCATGGTCATCTGGAGGAATCGAATATGTAGAAATCGGTAAAATTCTTCGGGAAGCCTTGCATGACTCTACTGCCGTAATGGTAATGGGATCCTTGAAGAAGAAGTGGTTGGAACGTTTCAAATTCAACGTAATCGACATCTTGGAAATGGGATATTCAGCTCTAGACTCTAAACTCGTAACGGTTTGTCCTCATCATAATGGCGTCTATAAAGCCAGTTGTGCTCTTCACAATGTACGACTTATGAAGAAATACATGCGAGAGCAATGTAAGCAATTGGAGAGAAAAGATTCATCCATGGAGTGGGAATAAAAAAAATACTTATGGAGAGGTTAAGTTACATGGTTGAACCTCACAGGTGAGAGCGATGGTTGGGGCTCCCATCACCTATAAATACGAGAAAACTTCCACATCATGCTCATTCGTACATCATGGGTTCACCACCTAGTAGTGCAGGTTATAAGCCTCTTCCTGATTCAAAAAATGATCAGAAACAGGAAAAGAAGGAAAAATCTTCTAATTCGAAACAGTATTCACAAAAGTTTTCCACAAATACTTATTCTATGCCTGAAAAAGAGGGTTATAAGAGATTTAATTAGCGAGCTAAATTGATTGAATATTAGTCATCCCTCCCGTAACGGGTAAGTCGGTAAAACGCTGGGCCGGTGACCGCAAGGTTCCCGGTTCAAATCCCCGCATAGCAATGAATTTTTTTTTAATCGATTTAAGAATATAGCGCTAGACCACAGATGGCGATCCTGTAGTGAGAACTCTCGCGGTCGATAGATGGCGCTGCGGGATCTGGATATCTCCGACCTCGTGGGTTACCGCCTCTTTACCGAGTTGGGGAGCCGAGCTCTGGGCTCGTATCACTCTGGGCTCGTACCCCCATGGACTCGTACCCCCATGGGCCAGTACCACCATGGGCTCGTACCACCCTGCGCCAGCACCACCCTGCGCCAGCACCACCCTGGCCTGGTACCCCCCTGGCCTGGTACCCCCCTGGCCTGGTACCCCCCTGGCCTGGTACCCCCCTTGTTTACCTACTCAATTCGTTGTATTATAACAACTTTATCAAATTGTTTAACACTAATTATTTCTGCCTGTATACAGAATTGCATCATATTCCTTACTATTAATCAAGTACCATTACAAAGCTTATTATTTAAATTTAAATTTCTCAGCAGAATAATTACAGCACCTACTTTTAAACATAACTTATGAGGCAGTAGGCCATTAGACGTAAGTGAATTTAAAAATTCTATTGGTAACATCTATTTATTATTATCTTCGCATGAATCTACACTTCACTTCAACTCACTACATATACTGAATATACGATATTCTGCACAACGCCCAGACTAAATTCAAAATATCCTTATATTACACATACTTGCTCACACTTAAACTGTACACCATGCCTAGACTAAATTTTTAGAATGTTTTTACCCTACTTCCTTTTACCTTTTTTCTGACTAAACCTTCTCTTTCTTCTGTCTTCGTGAATCTTGTAATCACTCTTTTTTTTAAAAGCACACGTATCATCACAATATATTATTAAGAAAATAATAATAATAATAATAATAATAATAAAAATTAAAATAAGAACAATCTTTTAATCATAATTTTAACCGTAAACAAATTTTTATGCCATTTTTGAATATAATGAAATATCAATGACATTATACTTTGCAATAAAATGCAACAAAATCATTTATATAAAATATAAATAATAATTTTAATAAATTATAAATAATATACTATACTAGTCAAGTGGCTGATAGAAAAATTCATCTGCTACAAACATCATAAACATTGAAGAACCTGCAACAATAAAATAAATTCCACAAAGTAAATGCTTAATAGAAAAAGTATTAAACAATAATTTTTGTTTTTAATTTATAATAAATCACTTATCTAATAATTCCATTGAAGTACTTTATTGAAGGCAAGATACGCATGCATGGAACACTTGTGCAATTCAACAAATTTTATACATACAAGCACATATATCACTAATAATTAGAGAAAAATAATAACTATCAAACAATATTATTATGCACCAACAATTATGCAATACAATTTACAATTTAAAATTGAAAAGTCAAAACAAACTAAAATCTTAAATACTAACTAAATATGGAGTGTAAACTTCAATATTAAAATTGGACAAACGATTCGACTCATAAACTACATAAATATAACTATAGAATAACACTATTGTTACAAACGGAGAGGAGACAGAGTCGAAAGCGAAAAAGTAGACGACGGGACTCGAACTCGCGGACCCGAGAGCCAGAGGGCTGTGCTCTAACCACTGAGCTAACGTCTACGATGCATCCGAAATGCTAATAGTGTCACAGACGCACACGTATGCAACGCGAGGAGCGTCGAGGAGCGTCTGTGACACTGTTAGTAATCCAAGGCAACTTCACTCCTTAGAGAATTGGCTAGCATGACTCCATGGCTGTTACGAAAAATCTTAAAATTATTAATTCGCTAAAATACATTAGCTTATACTTTTAACGCACAGAGTGATATAATTTGCTCCATAAATATAAATCTCATTTAACCTTATAGTAACAGAATTCAGAACTATTTAGATAAGAACACGCCTATTTAAGAGAGAGCACACAGTGGCGCTGTCGTCGTTCAACAAGTCCAAAACTATAGGCCGCAACAATGCGACATAAACCGTCATAAGTGTTGTACAATATGTACTAGATGGCGGGATTGTCGTACGTTGCAGTGTGGTATTGCCATTCCAGCTCCGGCATAGCCGTAGCTGCTAGAGAGATGGAAGTGCTTTCTACTGAAATAAATCAGATGACAATCAACTGATAATCAGTTGATAATCAGCTGATAATCAGTAGATAATCATGCCAAAACGTCAACTGATTCTAAGGTGATTTCAGCTCAGTATTTTTATTAAAGCTGATAGTTATAAATATGCGTTAATATGAGATAAAATGTTAATGATAATCAGGTGATAATCAGGTGATAATCATTCAAAATTTGTAACCTTTAATATATTTATTATAATAAGTTGTTTAAAATAAGTAAAATTTATAAATTTCACATAATGAGGGACAGGACTGGTGTTACCATCAGGATGATAATACGAAAACTCTGGCTGTGAGCTCCAATATTTTTTTTCAATAATTTAATACAAATAAAATTTTTGTGTTAAAAAATAAAAATTTAAAAAATTTTTGTCGTCTGATTTTTTTCAGTAGGGCTGCCACTGGCATGACTGAAGATTAGGCCCGTTACACGCAAAAAGGAACAGAAACAAATAAATACTGACCCACCATGTTAAATAAGTATTATCCCGTAGTGCAGCATTTATCAGGAATAGTTTAGTCTGTTTCCTTAGCTGGAATAATGCTATTGCGAAAAAGGTCCCGTTGATTATTATTTTCTAATCGTATTATTATCTTATAAATGTATATTTTATTATCATTACGATCCCTAAAATCTTTTATACACAAATCAATGGTCATTAAAATTCAATATTATTTTTTGCTGCAGCAGATCAATAAAAGTATTCGAGTGAAACTCAGTAGTTTTATTCAGATTATGTAATTGACGAATCTGAAAAATTGATCTGTTTCATAAGAATACGAATTTCTTCTATAAAGCATGGTCAGTATATTGAAAATACCATCCGATAACACAACCGGTAATTAGAACAGGAAAAAAAGACGATGTTTTTTCTCATCGTCAAGTCTTACCCCATTACAGTTTAATGAATTTATCAACAATATTTGAATATCTGCATACATTGTGTGTATCTATGTGTGTATCTTTGTGTGTAATCATGCTAATGAGTTAAAAATTAATTGAAAACAGTAATAATATACATTTTTTCTGGATACTATAAAAATCTGAACACCAATATAGAAGTAAATAGTGTCGCGGCGCCGCAGCTTTGTCTGCTTTTCAAACTCGCCTTTGGTGCGCTACCGCGCTACTTGATAATAATAAATTTTAACATCAATATGACAATGAAATTTTAACAATAAATACGGATTGTATGGAACTACAATTTAATTATCAGCCATATTGTTTTTATTGAAACGATCGTGGACTTTCTGAAAATGTTGAAGGTAATATAACTATTTATCTAATTTTTACGTTGTCATCGTTACTTTTATTTTTTAAGTGATCTATGACACCTTTGTATAAATAAACCCTAATTGTTGTTGATTTTTATTTCTAAAAATTAATCGTGAACCTTCAACTTTTATCCAAGCATTAACAATGAATTGTTGAGTTAATTTTCCTAAATTTAAGTAAGGATTAAAATAGTTTCTAATGCTAAATTTATGACAATACAATTGTAGCTTTGAAATATTGTCTTTTTTTTATTTTTTTTTTTTCATATTGGTCATCCATCCAAAATCTGCATCAGGATAAATAAGTGGATATGACATAGGATCTACATGTTTACTAATGTACGGTATATTATTAGGTACTCTATGTTTTGAATATATACATACATTTTGATCTTCTGGTGGTTGACCATTTTCACCTACAAATACCACAGCTACTTCATCACATTTAGTTGTGCTATATCTGCGTTCATCGTGATTAGAATTGTGTGTTAAATACAATATAATTTTCTTTATATCTTGGTCGATAGTACGCACATCCCGCATCGATTTCAATGCAGGAAGCCTAAGATTTGTGCATTGGTAGATCTCACGCGCGCCCTCTACAACAGTGGGAGCAAAAATTCCATAGTCGCGGCTGGACGACCGCGCGTACTATAACCTCAATTTCTCAAAGCTACGTACTATCAGAGTGTGCAGTGCGCATTGCAAGCCATAATTAAATTTCAATGGGTGCTACAGTTGTTACGTTATGTTACCTGATAGGAAATGTTGTGTTGACATGATTTTGAGCTTGATTTAATAAATGTTGAATATTAACTTTTCATATTAAAATTAGTAAGTGAATGTTTTAAATCGAAATTACTGTGAGTAGTTGTTAAAGTGCTATAAAGTAGCAGTGTACAATTATTCAAACTGCGCGCTTCGTCTGTTCGCTCGATAAATCTAGCGATTTCGCGTTTCGTTGGCAAATTTCGCTCCACGCATGTAATCGACCCCAAAGTGCGGGCTCTTCTGCAATGTCGTCTGCTGATCCGTACTATAGCTAGTGTCTATAACCTTAAAGCCGCTTTGGATTTATCGGTGTTGCGAGTCAGTGTTTATTTCTTTGTATTTGACATTTGCATGTGTTTTCGATGCCTGCCCCCGACCAGCAGCACTCGCTTCGCTCGTGCTGGCAAATGTCGGAGCAGGCATCGAATCCCTGCAGAAAAGTAAGTATCAGAGAGAGAGAGAGAGAGAGAGAGAGAAAGAGAGAGAAGTTTCGCGAGTGTCCAAAAGAGGGCGCTCGCGAGAGAGGTTCGTCCAAAAGAGCCGGCTTAAATGTGATTGCATTGTTTTTAATAATTAGAGTTAATTAATAGACGTACTTTCGACCGGGTATAAAGAAAAATAGTATACGCCACATGGGCAGAAAGTTGGAAGCCCTGTACTGCGTGATATCATGTCGCGCAGTACAGGAATTCCAACCTTTCTACCCTTGTAGCGTAATATACTATTCTTTACTATTAAACTCAACGTTGTTGTTTTTCAAACGATTTTGTTCTTCCATTTCGACTTCGTGCATCATTTTGTATGATTTAGCGTACATGTTTACTTGTCGAAAAAAATTATCTAATTTTTTTAATAGCATTAAAGAACATGACACATTAGTTTGTAATCGTGATTGCGAGGCGATTTCATTATCAATTATGTATAGTTGACCATATCTTCTGGCTTCGTTTTCGTCTGGATGTAAGTTATAAACATTGTGGTAAATTTGACCCCTTATTCAAATAACTTGAGGGTCTTTTCCGAAAAGAGCGTAAAATCAAGCTCCAAAACTTGCGAAGACAAGTGCATTATTATATTGTCTAATATTATTTAAAAAGTGTTTACTTACGTCAGTATTTCCAAAAACTAATTCTTTTAACGGTAAGAATAAGTGATATTGTCAGATAATACAACGGTTTCTCTATTGAAACAATTAGAAAATTTCTTATTACATAATCTTTCAAATTTGAAATGTTTCGCATTACAGAATTCACATATTTCACTCATGCTACCTAAACCAATCTCCATAATTGCTGATTAATCGAAATCGAAATTGAACATGGCATCCAATTAATAAAATTATATTATTATTACTTCTTAATTTCTTTAGAGCTATAAATATATTTACTTAATCAACCGAGCAACGTTAGGAGCGAGGTGACCCTGCTGGTATTATATTATAAAATGCTTAATGTCCCCATGTACCGTGAAGCCTTAAAATCTTAAAATTTATAACCTTATAATTTTTGGGCCTTAATAATTTCGGGTTATTTAAATATAAAAAAAATTAACTTTTAAAAAAGTAAAAGGTTAGGCGAGTTTAATATATTCCGCAACGAAATAACTCATAAAAAAGAAATGAGATCAATTAAAGTCAAGTTTATTATATTGAATGAAAATGAAATTTTCTTTGGTCAATAAAGGGCTTACTTAACTTAAAGTTAAGTTATATAATGATGAATTAGGAACAACTCTCAAGATACTTACTACGTATCTTGCCATGCCCGTTTCATCGTACTTATGGTGTTTTTATGACGTTCTAATACATAGAAAGAAAATTTTAGTTGTTCACCAATAAACAAAGTAAAACGGTCACCTAGAGTTTTGTTAGAATTTGTAACATAGTCGAAACTTGTTACTCGGGGATTTTCGAGGTCGCTGAATACGAATATCGTGACGGCAACACTCTTCGAGGTACCTGGTGCCCAGGGTAGGCAATATCAACGTCGTCTCCTGGAGTTTCATGGAAAATTAATAACATATTTCGTCGAGACTCATTGATTGGGGGTTTTTGAGGTCGCAGAACTCGAATATCGTAACGGCAACGCTCCCCAAGGTACCTGGTGCCCAGGGTGGCCAGTATTAACGTCGTCCGCGAGAGTTTTACAGAAAATTTAAAACATGATTTGTCAAAACTCGTTACTTGGCGGTTTTTGAGGTCGCTGCACACGAATATAGCGACGGCAACGCTCTCCGAGGTACCTGGTGCCCAGGGTAACCAGTATTAACGTCGTCCCCTAGAGTTTCACGAGAAATTAATAACATATTTGGTTGATACTCGTTACTTGGGGGTTTTCGAGGTTGTTAAACACAAATATAGCAATGACAAGGTCTTTTGGGGTACCTGGTGCCCAGGATAGAAAGTATCAACGTCGACTTTCGGTTAACCCGGATAAAGTCGATATGGTGATCTTCTCCCGTAAGTATAAAATGGCTACAGAGCGCCCAAACTCTCTGGAGCCGCCCTACAGGTAAAGGACTCAGATAAGTACCTCGGCATTGTTCTGGATAAAAAGTTAACCTGGGAGAAGCATCTCACGGTCCAGTGCGATAAATTCCTAGTGGCTCTCTGGACATGTCGCAGGGCATTTGGCAGTACATGGGGACTAAGTCCCCGGATTATACTGTGGCTATACAGGGCCGTCCTGGTACTTCGTCTGGCCTACGCCGCGTTGGTCTGGTGGCCAAGGGAGGAGCTGGCGGGTGCTAGGGCAGCGCTAGAGAAACTCAGGGGACAGGTGCTAAAGGGGGCGACAGGGGCCTATAGGACCACGTCTACCAAGGGACTTGGAATCCTTGTGAAGGTGGAACCACTCCATCTTAGTATCATTGGGATGGCTGCTAAGGCAGCGCACAGACTCAATGCGTACGGACAATGGACACAAGGCACGAGGCACACCCGGCTCCCGGGTGGGTTGGGTCTCTTGTCGGAATTTTCCATCAAAACTGATATGATGATCCCGCGCTACTTCTTCGGAAGAAGATATGTGGTCGTGATACCGACAAGAGAAGAATGGAGGGCCGCAGGGACAGTCTACCAAGAACTGGGGACGTCTGGTACACAGATGGCTCTAGGGCAAAGACTGGCACTGGTTCGGGGTACTACTGCCAAAGGGATGGAAGGGGAACCTTCTATTCCCTGGGGCGGTATGCTACGGTCTTCCAGACCGAGATATACGCTATACTGACCTGCGCTCAGAGGAACATTGAACTCGGCGCAAGGGATAGAATTATCACCATTTGTTCAGACAGTCAGGCGTCACTTAGAGCACTTATGGCTCATAGGACGACCTCCAGACTGGTCTGGGAATGCAAAGTGGTTGTAAATCAGCTGATCGCTCACAACAACAAGGTCAGGCTGCTCTGGGTCCCAGGGCACACCGGGATCAGGGGTAACGAAATAGCAGATAGACTTGCAGCGTTGGGAGCTAAACACCCTCCAATCGGGCCGGAGCCCTACACAGGTGCCGCAAGGTGCCTGCTAACGGGCGAAATCCGGGGCTAGGTTGAGAGGGAGCATACTAAGGAATGGCAAGAAACTCAAGGATGCAGACAAGCCAAAGCGGTAATGGGACAGGACACCAATTTCGGTTGGACCAAGTGCATCGCAGGAGGAAGCAGAAATAACTCCTGACCGAAATAACCGACTCCTGACACAGATAGTGATCGGGCACATCCACTTAAGGTATCACGGTCTGAAGATGGGGAAGGAGGCTACGGGTATATGCAGGTGGTGCGAGGGGGCGGAAGAAACGCCTACCCATGTACTGACTGCTTGCCCAAAATTTGCGCAGCTCAGACATCAGTGCTTGGGGGAGCTTTTCCCCATGTATGAAGAGATTACGGCACTCGACGCGGGAGCCATATTGACCTTCTGGAGAAGGGCAGGCTTACCTGCGTAGGGGATGCCATGACGAAGGGTGGTACAATGGGTTTACAGCCTAAGTGCCAGGGATCTTGGTGGTCCCCCCTTCATAGTAATAATAATAATAATAATAATAATAATACTTGTGTTAATTAATGAAAATGCACTGGTAGAAAATTTGCCCCATATCTGCGCAAAATCTGGCGAATTTTATGCTGGGTATCAACATCGTCTCCTAGAATTATTTAAAGTAGGACACCATATCCGTGTTCCGTTGATACTGGCCACCCTGGGCACCAGGTACCTTGGGGAGCGTTGCCGTCACGATATTCGTGTTCTGCGACCTTAAAAACCCCCAAGTCACGAGTTTCGACTAATTACATTTTAAATTCTATCGAAACTCCAGGAAAAACCTCGTTTTAATTAATGTATAACCTCAAAATGCTTACTATTCTGGCCGAGTAACGTCGCCACTGGGAGTAGATTTTGCCTAGATTCTATAAGATATTCTGGACACCCAGCATAAAATTCGCCAGATTTTGCGCAGATATAGGGCAAATTTTCTACCAGTGCATTTTCATTAATTAACACAAGTATTATTATTATTATTATTATTATTACTATGAAGGGGGGATCACCAAGATCCCTGGCACTTAGGCTGTAAACCCATTGTACCACCCTTCGTCATGGCATCCCCTACGCAGGTAAGCCTGCCCTTCTCCAGAAGGTCAATATGGCTCCCGCGTCGAGTGCCGTAATCTCTTCATACATGGGGAAAAGCTCCCCCAAGCATTGATGTCTGAGCTGCGCAAATTTTGGGCAAGCAGTCAGTACATGGGTAGGCGTTTCTTCCGCCCCCTCGCACCACCTGCATATACCCGTAGCCTCCTTCCCCATCTTCAGACCGTGATACCTTAAGTGGATGTGCCCGATCACTATCTGTGTCAGGAGTCGGTTATTTCGGTCAGGAGTTATTTCTGCTTCCTCCTGCGATGCACTTGGTCCAACCGAAATTGGTGTCCTGTCCCATTACCGCTTTGGCTTGTCTGCATCCTTGAGTTTCTTGCCATTCCTTAGTATGCTCCCTCTCAACCTAGCCCCGGATTTGCCCGTTAGCAGGCACTTTGCGGCACCTGTGTAGGGCTCCGGCCCGATTGGAGGGTGTTTAGCTCCCAACGCTGCAAGTCTATCTGCTATTTCGTTACCCCTGATCCCGGTGTGCCCTGGGACCCAGAGCAGCCTGACCTTTTTGTTGTGAGCGATCAGCTGATTTACAACCACTTTGCATTCCCAGACCAGTCTGGAGGTCGTCCTATGAGCCATAAGTGCTCTAAGTGACGCCTGACTGTCTGAACAAATGGTGATAATTCTATTCCTTGCGCCGAGTTCAATGTTCCTCTGAGCGCAGGTCAGTATAGCGTATATCTCGGTCTGGAAGACCGTATCATACCGCCCCAGGGAAAAGAAGGTTTCCCTTCCATCCCTTTGGCAGTAGTACCCCGAACCAGTGCCAGTCTTTGCCCTAGAGCCATCTGTGTACCAGACGTCCTCAGTTCTTGGTAGACTGTCCCTGCGGCCCTCCATTCTTCTCTTGTCGGTATCACGACCACATATCTTCTTCCGAAGAAGTAGCGCGGGATCATCATATCAGTTTTGATGGAAAATTCCGACAAGAGACCCAACCCACCCGGGTGCCGGGTGTGCCTCGTGCCTTGTGTCCATTATCCGTACGCATTGAGTCTGTGCGCTGCCTTAGCAGCCATCCCAATGATACTAAGATGGAGTGGTTCCACCTTCACAAGGATTCCAAGTCCCTTGGTAGACGTGGTCCTATAGGCCCCTGTCGCCCCCTTTAGCACCTGTCCCCTGAGTTTCTCTAGCGCTGCCCTAGCACCCGCCAGCTCCTCCCTTGGCCACCAGACCAACGCGGCGTAGGCCAGACGAAGTACCAGGACGGCCCTGTATAGCCACAGTATAATCCGGGGACTTAGTCCCCATGTACTGCCAAATGCCCTGCGACATATCCAGAGAGCCACTAGGAATTTATCGCACTGGACCGTGAGATGCTTCTCCCAGGTTAACTTTTTATCCAGAACAATGCCGAGGTACTTATCTGAGTCCTTTACCTGTAGGGCGGCTCCAGAGAGTTTGGGCGCTCTGTAGGCATCTTATACTTACGGGAGAAGATCACCATAACGACTTTATCCGGGTTAACCGAAAGTCCCGTCGAGCAGCACCATCTCTCCACGCTCCTCAATGCAAGCTGCATGGCGTCCATGGCTGCGCCAATTTCACTTCCTTTTATCAGTATCAGAAAATCGTCCGCTTAGGCTTGAGCATAGCAGACCCACCCATTCAGCGCTTCCAGTAGCCCATTTGCCACCAGGCACCAAATGGTGGACGACACCACCCCGCCCTGCACGTATCCATTACTGATCTGCCGGACACGGTTACGGTTCCGAGACTCGAGATCACAGTCCTGCGTGTAAGCATGCCCTGAAGCCATTTTATTGGTCCAGGCATCCCATGTAGTCCTGCCTCTTTGTCAACTGCTTCGATAGAGGTGCAGTTAAACGCTCCCTCCATGTCTAGAAATACTCATACCATTACCTCCCCCCTTTCCAGCTGCTCCTCAATGCGCCAAACCACCGAGTGTAAGGCTGTCTCTGTAGAGAATCCCGCCCTGTACGCATGCTGGTTAGGGTGAAGAGAAAGCACGGGTAGGATAGCGTCTTGAATAAATCTATCCACCAATCTTTCTAGTGTCTTGAACACAAAGGAGTTAAGACTTATAGATCTATAATCCTTGACGGTGGTGTGACTTGACTTCCCTGTCTTAGGAATAAACACAACCTTGGCCGTTTTCCATATTTCAGGTACATGAGCCAAAGCTACACTTGCTCTGAAGAGCTTTACCAAGGGGCCAACCAGTTCCTCCAGCCCCTCTTGAAGGAATGCCGGGTAGATTCCGTCGAGAACACAAGTATTAATATTTATTAAAATCCTTAAGTTTTCAAAATTTTTTAAATTTTCAAAACCCTCACAACCTCAAAATTTTGTCAGCGGGCAAAAAAGTGAGCAGTGTGCAAAAAAAGTCGGCCGCGGGCAAACAAAATACTATATGTAACACGAGACAAAAGTAGATTTTTCCATTAGCTCTCAATTCTCTCTGTACACCATCAACCACTATCTTGTCTCTACACCACACCTCACCGTCCATGACATCCTGGCTTCCCTCGCACTTCTGTAACATTCTGCCATCCCTTAGGGGGGAGATCATTGGTTTAGAACCTGGCTAAAATAGATCTCTTCGAACCCACTAATTCCTACCTTACCCACAGCACTCCACCAATAGACGCCTCAGATCAAGCCCCTGTAAGTCATGAGTCTGAAGGATCATGCGTGGGCGCCTCTAATCTGCGTGGTAATGCGGTATGCAGTCTTGTGTCCGAACATGGCCAAAGATCAAGGCACAATGCCGAAGAAAGCAGAAACTGCCTATCGGTAAGGAAGTGCGCGAGCCGAGGACGGCTCGCCTCAAAGGGGGGGGGGGGGGGGGCACAGACACGTCGGCAACGCGAGTACCGAGACGAGTCAACGATAAGAGTTCGCCGAGCCGTACTACGCATAGCGTCCGAATGCATCGTAGAGATTAGCTCAGTGGTTAGAGCACAGGCCTCTGGCTCTCGGGTCCGCGAGTTCGAGTCCCGTCGTCTACTTCTTCGCCTTTCGATTATGTCTGCTTTCTGTTCATAACAGCTGAATAACTGCCCTCGCGAGAATATTTTTCCTGCGGGACAGACTTATCCTAAAATCTTTAACTCTATCCCTTCTACTTTGACCCCTTGTTGCGTAATGTACTATTGTCGCTCACTAAAATGCTTAAAAAATTTCTTGAAAAATATTTGCAAACAAAAGTATTCTATTTGAATAGAATATTTATCATTAACATAAGCTAAGGTAAAATGCCCAATACTTACAAGACAAAATGAAAATTCAAACTTACACTTGGCCACTCTTATATTTAGTATTGTAATAAAATAAAACATATAAGCTCGAAAACAAAAGCAGTAGTTGGACACATTTGAGTACAATGTACAACTACTAAGATTAATATCGTTTTGAAGTACTGGTCCAATCATGACAAATAGTTTCCAATTATACCATCGTGATCAGCATAAAAAACTCTAGGGAAATAAGTCCGAAAAATTTTCCTCCACTTTTCACTTTCCCAGTTAGGAAAGGAAAATCCCCCTGCACAGCGCCCGGCGGAGAAGCGCGTAATGGGAAGTGAGCTCGGCATCCGCGGCGTGGCAACAAGTGGGGCAAGCCGTTGATAAGGAGGTCGGCGGCGGTAAATGGAGGAACAGAGGGAGCCGAAGAGATCGGAAAGCGCAATTCTTTCGCAACGTCTGACGATCTGCATGTGCGAAAGATTTTCGTTCAACTTACAGAACTGATTTTAATTTATTTTCCAGACACTTAATTTCCAAGTCAAGTCAACGAATTGTTAAGTCAATGAGAAATGAGTCTTGATTTCTTTCGCTTATTTGCAGCAAAAATTCAAAAAACGGCGAGAACTGCCTTTTTGGAGCAGCTGCGGCTGTCTTCTCGCGCTTTGATGACCTTAACTTACTTTCAAAGTGCACTAGGAGCTCGGTTCGCGTAGAGACTTGAAAGATAAGGCTTTTTTAAAGCGAAAATTCGGAAAACGTCGAGAGCTGCCTTTTTGGGGCAGCTGCGGCTTTCTTTTTGCGTTATTTTTGCCTTAACGTACTAGAAAACTGCACGAGGTGCTCGGTTATCGCCAAGACTTGAAAGATAAGTCCTTTTTGGAGATTACATTGGCTAATTTTTTTTTAAGAATTTGATTTTAGGACAGGACTCTTAAAAATACAAAAATTTTTTTTAATTAGCAATTTTCACATAAAAAACATTTTAGGGATTTCTAACCATCACTATTCGAAAAAGCGATCTTTAAAACATGGAATACAGTGGTTCAAACCTTTTTTTTCGATCAAATTCATTGTACCGTGAATCTCTGAACTTTGGTGTTGAAAAGTGTCCGTTCAAGCGCTAATGGGTTAAGTAGTGTAGATTTGGGTTGAGTGTTTGAATTTCGCGCCGCTGTGCGCTCTTCGTTGCGACGTTGCATAGCGCGCGCATGCGTCGAGACTCGCGCTTCCGCACATGCTCATTCCTGTCAGGACTGCCAAGCGATTCGCACGTGTTTTGGCATCCTTACGCTTTCTTTGTGCATTGTCTTTGTGCATCTTCTGCGCTATTGTAACTTGCGCCTATTGCGGAAAATTCGGGTCCGTGAGATCTCTCAGCGTGCGAACAAAGGTACCTTGCGTCGTTGCGTGCGTCTCTCTTTTTCTTTTAATTGTATAATTTCCTTTCCTTTCTTTCAATAAAGTTCACGCTTGCTACGGCTTTTTCCTCTATTCTGTAATGGTTTTTACGCCATAGCAAGCGCCTTTTGTTGTACCGCGAAATCATGAGTGTCCATTTTCAAACCCTACACTCATTCAACCTGTAACGGTCCTGACTTGTGAGCACTGCGAGCGTCTTGTGCACAAAAAATATCGCGAATAGGGAGTACATCAAAAAAGTGATCAGCGCTGAACCAATCAGCGAACAGTAGCGGCGGCGGACTGGAAGGGGAAGCAGCAGCAGTAGCAGCGACGGACTGAAGAGAGAAACGCGCAGCAGTGGCTCGGCGCAGTAGCGTCTTACAGGATAAAAGGCGCCTCGCTCAGCTCCTCAGCCTCATTCGCTCGACCGAGCTCGAACGGACAGGAGGAATAAGATTCCTTTTCCAAGTAGAGTTCGGTCAGAGCACCTCTTTTGGGCGCGAGTTGAGGCGCTGGCAAGACGTCGAGTCTCTTATACTTACTGTACTATATAATTTTTGTTACACACTAGAATACTTCAAGGACGCTGCGTCTTTGAATAAAATTCTCGAAAAAGAAAGTATCTTAAACAGTAATACGTCTGTTTAAGAGAAAGACCTAAAATAACATAAAATCAAACATAAGATTTCCTTTCAGGTATATTAGACTTGGTCACAATATGTTAGCCGAGTACGAAATACTAAGAAATAACATATAAATTGAATTTCAAATATAGAAGAGATTCAAATACCACGACATCCCGGACCATTAAAAAATAATATAAAAAGAGCTCAGTCGAAGCGTTTCAAACCCTTTCGTTGTCGGAACTCGAGTTGGATCACTTAATTATTAGATTATTGTTTAATGTTGACATTCACATTTTAAAAATTTAATGCGAATTGCAGCTTTCAAAAAATTTCAGAAATTAATATAGAAGAAAAGTACCCATATTTTTACTTGTGGTAAATGTACTAAATCTGTAAACGAGAACAGTATTCGATGGAACAATTGTTTAATCTGGTATCATTACCACTGCGTTGGCATTAAAGCCTCAACTAGAAAATCGTTAGATAAAACCGATTATTATTATTTTAAATGTATCAACAAATAAAGTAAAAAAGTTCACGATTCTACTGCTTATTTGTAGACGTTTTATTATAAAATAAATCAATTGTAACTTTTATATTTTATAGCACAGTATGAGTTAAATCTGCGTTTGTCACGCCTATCCATGACCTAAGTAGTTCATTATTGCACCGTGTATATCGCACTCGCTACGCTTATGCGCTAACCACACGGTACAATAATCGGCTACTTAGGTCATACGTATCGTAATATACTATTATGGCACTGCGTGACTTAAGTCCGAACTTAAGTCACGCCTATCGTGACCTAAGTAGTCCTTTTTTGCACTGTGTTTATCACACCCGCTACGCTCGTTCGCTAACAGTGTAAAATAGGACTTGCTACGCTTGGGTGATAACCACACAGTGCCAGAATGTACTACTTACGCCACGGATAATCGTAATCTATGTTAGGCTTTTCAACTTCGTAACCTTACGGCGAGCAAACAAAAATGCAAGTTAGGTTGCATGTATGGTAATATATTATAATAAAACGCATATATGTCGTAGTATGTGCGACTACGGCGCTTTGAAACGTTTCCTGGGGCTGTAAGATCCAGTTTTGTATAAGATATTTGGAAACGCTTTACCTATTCAGCCGTGCAAGCTCTCAATCCATAGGTTATCACTAAAGACGCTTATGATTTGAAGTATGTGTGATTACGGCGTCTGTCTATACGGCGAGTAAAGCGTACGCGAAACAATACGCGAAAAATTTCCCACTCCGAAACTTCCCCTTCCGTCGCGTACAGTTTTACGATCCGAGAAAATTCCGGAAAATTCTTCGCGTACGCAACAAATTTTTCGCGGGCGTAAATATCATCGCGCACTAAATATTTAGCGGGCGCGACATTATTTCGCGTACGCGAGGAAATCGCGTACCGTTGTGCGTACGCTCTGCTCGCCGTATACAGACGGTAAGAAATATTCTTTCCATCAACAAGTAATCACTGAAAACCATAAGAGCAAACTCTCTTTTGATAATAAATAATGAGCGAAAATTTGCAAAAAACGCTCACCCTTTTATTCGCAAGTCTACGTTCAGCTGGAGCTTTTTTTCTGAAATAAACAATGAAATTGAGTTTTGCGCAAGACATTTACTTAGGTGGCTGCAGTTTTTCGTATTTTTATAATAACAAAGGTTGGTTTCAAGAGTCGCCACAAATCGAACCCCTTGTGCAGTTTGCCGTAGCCATAAGACCAGATAAGCGTGAGAAATCTGCAGCGGCAGCTTCTAAAGCGCAGCGCTTCTATTTTTTATGTTCCATGGCATAAAGCTTATCTTCCAAGCGACGATGCGAATCGAATCTCTCATGCTGTTTGCCACAGTGATGAGGCCAAAAAAGCGCGAGAAATCTGCAGCCATACTTATAGCAAACTGCGCGAAGGGCTCAATTCGTATCAACTCTTGAAACATAAACCTATTTGTACAGTGAAAATTCGGAACTGCGAGAGCTGCTTGTTCGAAGCAGTGCCTGCAGATCTGCAGATAATACCTATATTTTTTAACGAAAAAGGTAATTACTGGTATGCCTCTATCGCTAAAGTAGCCGAAAACTTCTCGTACTTAATCTTAAAAAAGCAATAGATTTTCTTGACCAAAAGACAAAATTGCCTGCTTTACGCTTTTGGAGCAGTAACAAAAATGTGTTTGCGTTCATTCGATAAAAATTTTTTATGTTAGAATATCCTGCTTCTAACATCCGCAAGTCTTAGCACTGTCTCCATGGAAGCAACGATAGTGTGATGTTTTCAATTTTCGTTTTTGACTTTACGCTACTGCTTCAACATTCCATATCAGTTGTACACTAAACGCAGTGATTAATTGATTATGGCAGAAGAAGAAGTAATACCCGTGCCGAGCCCGGGTCGATTTTGAGTCCTTAGTCAGCCTCGGAATTGTGCTTGACTCTAAACTAACGTAGAAAGAACACGTAACACAAATGTGTAAGCGTGTCCAATTTCTAATGTATAGGTTATACTTCTTTAGGAAAAGCCCCAACCCTAGGTTGCGCAAGCATCTTGTTCAAGCCCTGCTGTTCCCTATTATAGACTACTGTTCATTATTTTACTCAGAATTGACACAAGAACTCGACACTAAACTACAAAGACTTGTGAACACAGGTATACGTTACATCTATGATCTAAGGAGGGATGAGCTTATCACACCTTACAGACGCGAGTTGCGATGGCTTACTACCGCTGGACGTAGAAAGTACTTTGCGGCCTGCTTTTTAAGAAAGCTATCAATACTGCCAAACCATCATACATAATTGCCTACTTTAACTTTCACGTCGTATTTTATAAATCAGTTATATTTATAGTACATTGTGCAACAATGGGAGAAAATAAGCTATGTCAAGCCTTCGGCGCCCTCGATCCGACCCTCGACTCCGACTCGTGCTGAACACCTCACCCGAGTCTGACATACCTTTTATTCCCGTGTTACACACCGTTTTCTTTCTAATAAGGGCATGAAAGGGACTTTTTTATGTGAGAAAGTTGGGTAGGAGATCGTAAATTTTAAGTCGTGCACAAAAAATTTGAAAAAATTGAAAAAATTTGAGAGATTTGAAAAACGGGTATTAACAGAGATAACTTGGGTTAATTTAACCCAACTTGGGTTAATTTTTTTCAAGCGGGGAGAAAATAATTTACTTGCTTCTCCGCCGGGCGCTGTGGTGGGGGGATGTTCCTTTCCTAACTGGGAAAGTGAAAAGTGGAGGAAAATTTTTTGGACTTATTTCTCTAGACTCAGTTTTTTACGCTGATCATGATGGTATATAAATGTTGTATTGTTTTAGAATCACCCTGTATATTCAAAACATAAAAATTGTCTTAAATATTAATTGTTGTCCCTTGCTCTTCCCTCCCTTCGGCAATGCTTAAAGGGTCCTTTTTCTTCTCTGATGCATGCTTTGGCACGTCGCAAGATACCACGGGTAGCTCGCTGGATCATGTTGTTTAAAACACTGTTCGCGTGCGCTTGAATGCTACCCCGCAACTGTTCTTCATTTGACAGTGCACTGTTATGGTACACCGGCTCTTTGGAATAGCCCAAAAAAAATAATCCAGCGGAACTGGCCAAGGGGTTGTCCCTCCGCGATCAATCCATCTCTCAGGGAAAACATTGTCTATATGGTTCCTGACATAAAGAGCAAAATGTGCTGGTGTCAAAACTACATGTAGCATCACAGGCAGGTCCTCTAGAAAAATTACAAATGTTGAGGCCCATCCAGTCTCTGTGAGAGCTCAAACGGCCATATTAGCCGATCCCCAATAAGGCCTGCCGACACATTAATGGTAAATCTGTGCTAGAAGGGATCTGAAAAAATAAAAATAGATTTTATTGATTTATGAATATTGATTTTTCAGAGGCAATTGTGTTGCTCTAAAACTTGCACGAATGCAATATTGCATTTTTTGACACTGATGCGAAAATCGATTAATTACGTTATTACTTTTAATTTTTCTTTTTGGAAATTTCACATGGGGTAAATATTCTGCTGAGAGAGAGAGAGAGAGAGAGAGAGAGAGA
>JAZHPH010000444.1:0-15759 GCA_037356405.1 Nasonia oneida | reverse complement strand
TTCCCCCGGAACTGAGCATCCCTACCGTGAGTACTGAAACCGGGGCTAGGGCCTTCCAGGTCCAGGGTGCTCGGTTCTGGAACTCTCTCCCTTCTACTCTGCAAACCTGCCATCTCTCGCCTCCTTCAAGGGGGCACTGTGGCGGCACCTGAATCGTGACGACTCTGAGCCCTCTGGCGCTGCATTCTTAATTTTAATCTAGTTTTAATCTAGTCAGACTCGGCCCTTAGGCCGTAAAGATTCTTTCAGTATTACGTATTATAGATTTCAAGCGTGCAATACAGATAGATCTATGACCAAACCTTAAATGTACAGCAGAATATTAAAAAAGTTTAATGTGATAATTATATATGACGAAATGTGATTTTATGTGACGGTATTTTTATATTTTATTTTCTCTTTTTGTTAGACTGTATGCGACACAGTCTTATGTGATCCAAATTGTATTATTTTTTGCTTTTAGCAAATAAAGACCTATCTCTCTCTCTCTCTCTCCCTCTCTCCCTCTCTCACTAACTCTCTCTCTCTCTCTCTCTCTCTCTTACTAGCTCTCTTCTCTCAAGGTTCCTGGTGGACGTCCGTCGGTGCTCCCGTCGTCGCCTCCTGGACTCCTCCCGGACCTGGTGGCGGCTGGCTGCTTCGGCTCTCCCACGCCGATGTTGCTAACTGCTTGGGTCCTCTCGATGATGGCGGTTGACTGGCTGGCTTCCTTCCTCGGCGGAGCGGTATGGTCGCTGGCTCGTCCCGGAGTTGGCACTTCCTACTGCCAACACGCTGCACCTAGAACACACGCAAACACCCGCGCACTCTCGCACACTCGGGAGACTCTCCCTACCTCCTCTAATTGTCGACCTCAGGTCGACAAACAGAGGAGGACATGTAACTCTCATAAACATCGACGTGCTCCGTCGACAGTCGGAGGAGAACTCGCCTCATTAGCTCACAGTCCGCGCGGATAACGAGCCACGCATCGGCGCCCGCTGATTGGCTCGCGACTTGCGGAGGACCAATCAACGCGCGTGCCAACGATGCTTACTCTCGCGCCGACGTTGACGGTTAGCTAGCCCGTTCCTCGAACTTGAGGACAGGCCGGCGCCAACAACAACAAGATGACTCGCTTGTTTCTTTCGCGCACTTAGGGCTTGGCCGCATCGAACAAGATTCCTCGTATCGACGTTGCAAACGTCGCAATCACACCAAATCTTACAAACTTTATTTTACTTAGTTTCAGTTGAACAGTAAATACTCGCAGTATTTCTATATTATTTCACTACTAATCGGTTACAAAATGGGTGCTCAAACGTCAAGCTGCTGTACTTTGAAATTAAACTCCTTTAGTATAGCTAATGCTAATCAGAATAGTTTCAAACTCTCAATCGTAATGCATATGTTTGACTTCATTTATGAGTTTTTATCTTTGAAACCTTTTATTAGGAACCAAACTTTGTCACTGGCATTATTGTTTAATACAACTTTCTTTTTCAGTTTTCATTTTGAAACAATGATATTTGGCCTTTCGAGTTTAATGAGACTTTCATTTTTCCTCTGTTAACGCGGACTCATCTCTAACTATTTTTCCTTATTCAAGCTTTTATTTTCTGCACCAATAGTCAGTTCATATGAGTTTGAATCATTTTATACAGTCGCAACTAATATGTAACTTACGTTTTGTAGTAAGTTTAAGTTTACTTCATCCTTACGTGACGTTATAGATTGTCCGACTTCTCCCTCCGTGTCTAATATTTACCATTTTCTCCCTCCGTTTCGAAGATCAAAACTTTATTTTCTTTATCGAACTTATTAAATATTTTGTATTCATCTTCAAATACAATTTTCTATCAGCGCAGATTTGGATTGTATAACTTTTACGTTCCAGCTAAAGTTCAAAATTTGATAGTATAAGTGTGATGAGTAGTAAGTAAGCCGATATGGGGAGACATAACAAATGACGTCATCACTGGCGCATCCTTATCTTATCAATGTAAACAAGTAATAAAGATAAGATAAGGTATCATGTTTGTTTATACAAACAAGTAATTAACATTATCTTTATTACATGTATAGATAATTTTAATTAATTATTTATGTAAACAAACAATACCTTGACTTAATTATTTGTTTATATTGATAAGATGAGGATACGATAGTAATGATGTCATTTGTTATGTCACACACCAAGTTAGTAAATAAAAAAAATCATTTCTTACAATATATAATGGATTTTATTATAAAAAAAATTATTTATTCGAATTATAAACAATGTAAATCCAATCACACATGTGTACACATACGTACACATACGTACACTTACGCGAGCACACACACACACACACACACACAATCGTATCGTCTGCTAATGCACGAGGGACACTAGCTTCTTACACTGCTCTCTCTCTATCTCTCTCTCTCTCTTACTCACACGCACACACTCTTTTCTTACGCACACGATCTCTTTTTTCTCTCTCTCTCTCTCTCTCTCTCTCTCTCTCTCTCTTACTCACACGCTCTCTTTTTCCCCTATCTCTTTCTCTCTCACGCACAAGCTTTCCTACTCTCTCTCTCGCTCTCTCTCACGCACACACTCTCTCTCTCCTTTCTTCCTCTCTTCTTCTATCTCTCACGCACAAGCTTTCCTTCTCTCTCTCTCTCTCTCTTACGCACATGCTCTTCCTCTCTCCCCCTCTCTCCTACACACACGCTCTCTCTCCATCTCTCCTTCTCTCTCACGCACAAGCTTTACTTATCTCTCTCTCTTACACACACGCTCTCTCTCTCTCTCTCTCTCTCACGCAAAAGCTTTACTTCACTCTCTCTCTCTCTCCCTCTCTTACGCACACATTCTTCCTTCTCTCTCACGCACAAGCTTTACTTATCTCTCTCTCTCTTACACACACGCTCTCTCTCTCTCTCACGCAAAAGCTTTACCTCTCTCTCTCTCTTACGCACACATTCTTCCTTCTCTCTCTCTCTCTCTCTCTCTCTCTCTCTTACGTACACGCTCTCTCTCTCTCTTACACACACTCCTTACTCTTAATTACTAATCTAGGCACACACACACACACACATACACACACATACACGGTAAATATAATTAATGATACAACTTACGCGTTCACTATACACTCACGCACATAAACACAAAATTTCACGATACGACGTCGATTGTCTCTTCTTCAGCACTCGCCTCTATCTTCACGATGACAAGCTTTCCCCTGTTAGCTATGTTGTCGGGAGATGCAGGCGAGTCGAACTGACAAAATTCTTCGCCTATATCAATTTCCGTATCGACTTCATCACCCTCCGCTTCCTCCTCCTGCTGCAACTCCGCTTCCTTCTGCTGCATCTCCGCTTCCTCCTGCTGCTCCTCTCTTTTCACAACATCTAGCATAGCAGCATCTTCATCGGCATGCACCACCTGTGTAAAGATACACATAATTAATCTATTGTGACAAACATAAGATATTTACCTTATTAACTAACTAACCTCCTGCTGCTGCACTAACTTCTCGGCTACCTCCTTCGTCTCCTCCGTCTTATCTGTTTCTACGCTGCAACACCACAGCTCTCTTTTGCTGCACATCGTACACCGTCGCGCCCTGCACTCCGTGCAGTACGTCCAGCGTGTGCGTATGGTCATACGTTTCATGACCCGCGCACACACTTCACATACATCCCCAAGCTTAGGGATGTAGAAATTGACGGGGCCGATCGAAGGTGAACCTTGCATGATGTGCAGCGTGCGTTTTATCTCTTCACGCTCCTCGTACAGCTCAGCATACGTGTCGCGGTGCTGTTGTATGAGCCGCGACGTACGCTCCATCCGTGATTTTAATAGAGCGCTCTTCTCCTCCAACTGGCGTAAAACAATACTTTTCACCGACATCCTAGTGGAACTACGATCAAGTTGGAACTGACGACTGTAGTCGAAGCAGTCATCTGTAGGGTCTAGGAGGAGAAGGAGGGACGAAGGAGAAAAATTTAGACTAGTGTTGATTATTGTTCGATACCGCACGTGTGCTCGTACACCCGATACCCGAACGAGCTGGGTGACGCGTTGTGCAGCGAAATGCTTGACGGATACGGGATACTTTTTACGAGCGTTAGAGAGCATAACCTTTGACTCTCAAGTGCTCTTCGCAGGAAGTTGATATTTTTTAGTATCCACTTGTCGCCATGAGTCTTAGCAGGCGATACCTATACAGCGGAGATAAATCAGTGTGACAAAACAACTATACGTGTTTGATACTGCTTGCTGCTCGACGAACACGGGATACTTTTTACGATTGTGTGTGTGTGTGTGTGTGTGTGAGAGAGAGAGAGAGAGAGAGAGAGAGCATGATCTTTGACTCTCGACTGCTCTAAGCGTGAACTTGATATTTTTAGTATCAACTCGACGGTAAAAGTCTTTACACTTGATACCTATGCGCGGAAAAAATGGATCAGTGTGACAAAACAACGGTTCAGAGTAATCTCAAATGTAATTAACACGTGGATTCTCGGAGCCGTATATTTGATACTGCTTGTATGAGAATCGCTATAGTCATCGCTTACACAGGAAGTCGAATGCTATTAAATGTGATAGAGCATTGCTTTCAGTCGCCTTGTATCGTGCGAGAATCGACGACGGTATCATTATTTCAGATTGTTATGCATCTTGGACCGTGAGAACGTAGGTAATATAATATCTATTAATCAGGCGATCCTCTGACCATGTAAGTGACATTCGGCGAAATTTTGATACTCACGAATGATAAAGCTGAGACAAAACTTATCACAGGATGTTATTTTTTGTGCTTTATACTATTGCGAGAGTCTACACATCCCCCCACTAGCAAGACGTTTTTATACTATATAAACCCTACGTTGACCTCAGGAGCTCAGTAGTCATGAGAGTAGTTGCATTAAATCAAGAGCTCGCAAGCATGTATAACGTAGCCGAGGAGTCTTTACGCAGTGTAGTGCTTCGCATCGCGGGCAATCTTCAAGCAAATAGTGTTGTTAGACGCAGGTGTACAAGAAGCTGGTGTCTACGCGTGAAACGTATGGTAGCGTGCCAATTATGCCGCGAGTTTTCACGTCTTTTACGATGCTGTGGGCCACGGAAAATTGCACAGCTTCATAGACGCATTTTTAAAAAATGCAACTTAGCTGTGCGATGCGCAGCAGAATTTTGTATGCAACAGAATTTTGCGCATTTACCTGTGTTGACGCGGTTAATGACAGCATTCGAGGAGAATAATGGTGAGTACATTTTTATTGGTTGCAATTTTTCTGCACTATATAGCGTTGTCATTAATAAAAATCAAACAGTACTTGTACTTGGCAACGAGGTAAACGGTGCCACAGCTGATAGTGTCGTCTGCTACTGTAGCTACAAGCTCTGTTTCATTCACTCGCGCGCGCGCATACACGCATTCGTAACGCAGTGTCGTCTGCTCTTACCGTAGAACGCGTCGACTGCTGCGTATGACGCCTAGCGTTTTCAAGTCGTCTGCTTCAGCGCTAGGAATATTAGCTTCTTACATCTGTCATATTACATAGTATGCGATGCGTATTTCTTTATCATTACAATAATATAACGTATAATTATAAAATCAAAGAATATACATCCGCTATATTCTATGACAGTGAGAATACTTTTTTTTAAACAACTGTTTTTCTCACTATACTTCTTGCTTTTTTTATTAAAAAAAAATGTGTAATCAAATATCGGTTAATATTTTTGTTTTAATTTATTCGACATCAAAGAGATTTTAATATTCATGTGTTGTATGCATCACTACCTTCGAATACATATAACGTATATTATAAAAAGTAAGCTCTGTATTTGTAACATAAAATTGTTTTACTTTTCAGCGTTAGAAAATTTGTTAGCCGACATAACCTCTGATGAAGATGATAATGATATTACAGAATACACATCAAGTGAATATGTTGAACCTACGTCATCGGATGAAGATGAGGAGGAGGAGGAGGAGGTGGAGGAGGAAGAAAGAGAGGCAAGTGAGACGGAAGAGGAGGATGCAGCGCAAGCGCTGAATGCTGTAGCCGATGTACAGTTTGTACCGGCTGAAATGGTGGGGGTGAGCGCTGCCGATGCACATGGAGAGGAGTTGCGGGCGGATGAGAGCGAAGCCGTAAGGGGAGAAGCAGCAGCGGTGGCTGCGGCGCCTGCAGCGGTGCGTCTTCAGGTGAATGAGGCTATGGAGGAGGAGGAGGAGGAGGAGGATGAAGCAGTAGAGAGAGCGCAGAATGAGCACGATGCTAGAGCAGAAGAGGCTGAAGATGTACCTGTCAATAGGGATTCTCAGCGCATGGTTAATGTTGACCACCTTCTTGCCACATGTATAGAGCCAACAGCTGCTGCTAATAATATTCTACAGCGCTTGATGGAACGAGCAGCTGATGAAAGCGAGAATATTATTGAGTATGCGGAGCATCCATGTGTTAAAAGACGGCAACAAATCCTCGACTTTTTGGCCCGACCAGTAGAACCCGAAGAAATGCGGTACACAAGAAGAAGCGCTGGAGGATTGGTTACTGAGCATTTTTTTAACCAGGGAAATCCAAGAGATCGTCAAATTAATGAACGTGAGTATTATGCTGTATTTAAATATACATTTTTCTTGAAATAAATTCTTATTTTTAAATATTATTTAAGTTATTCGGCGTGGTCTCGAAGGATTTGCAAAGTACCCCAGGGCTTTGAAACAAGATATCATGCGTATCATGTATGTTCGAAGAGCACAAGAAATACGTTGGTTTTTCAATGCTTGTAAAGATAAAAATTCCATACTGTTAGACACTGAAAATTTACCTGAAGTGTTTAATCGTCTGGGACAGAGTTTTTCAGGACCACCAGAAGAATAATTTAAAATAACAGAGTGTAAAATAGCGTATTCAAATATTTTGTATTCAATAAATTTTTTCAGAATATAATCACTCTGACGATTCATCTTGTTCTTCTTCTACAACCATTTTTCCCTTATCTACATCATCTTCGAACACCAATACTTCTGTAGAATCGCAGGATTACGAGGCCGATGAAAGTGATTTTTCTATTCAAGTTGGTAGAGGACAAAGAAGAAGAATTGAAAATTCAAGCAGCAATAATGATGATTTGTCTGACTACGAGCAAGAGGATAATCAGCCCAGTGAGGTGAATGAGGAGGCGGGGGAGGAGGAGGAGGAGGAGGAGATCAGCGATGAGGATGAGGAGAGAAGCGAAACAGACGATAATATGGATTATCAAGGAGTCGATGAGGAGAGAGAGGATGAGGATATCCAGCCTCCTGGTAATCGTTTTGATATTTTCCAACAAAATTCGCATTATATATCTAAGTATAAAATAGAAGGTAGACGTATTGTGCTAAAAATAAGATCTCCTCCGAAGGATGGATCTATAAATCCGATAGTTTGGTTGGAGTTAGTTATTCGCGATATTTATTCTTATATAATTTCATTATGTAATGAAAACGACATGATTGGCGTCTCCGTTAGAAGTTTAAATTTTGCACGAGGCCCGGGTGGGTTATCTTTACGATTAGTAAATAATTTTTTTTACAATGATTTATGGAATTTAATAAGCGGATTATCTCAGAGTAATGAGGATTTTCAAATAGATGAGAGCTTTATTCTAACATTAACACTTGTTAATATACCTAATGGTGGCCGAGGTGGAAGTAGAAAGAGGATGAGTGTTGATAGCTTATCTCAGAGATCGGTTGTATCTATAAGGAATAACGATAATTTATGCTTGCCAAGAGCTTTAATTGTCGGGGAGGCTTATATGATGTATAAAAAATTCTTTTCAAACGAAGCCATTGATACTTGGAATATTGTCAGAGATAGCAGACGTGGCATGCAAAAAGAGCGCGCAAATCTCCTTACTATTAATGCAAACGTCGTAATTCCTGCAAACGGGTGCGGTATACGAGAAATAGAGACGTATCAGCGGTATTATGTCGCAAAAAATATCGCTATTGTAATATACGATAGTTTATCTTTTGGAAGTGGAGAACTGCCCTTTTACGATGGAAGACCTCTGTTAAATTCAAATTCTTTTGACGTTATAAATCTTTTGTACGACGCGCGAAGGCGTCATTTCGATACACTATTAAATTTAACCGGTGCTGCACGCAATCGTTTTTTCTGCGAACATTGTAATAAAAGCTATAGATACGTAGATGAGCATAGATGCACAGCCAAATGTGACAGGTGTTTTTGTGCGCCAACGTGTAATTCTAATATAGATATTATAAAGTGTGTAGAATGTAATCGCGAATTTTACGGACAAATATGTTTCGACCGTCACAAAATAGATGGATCATACAAAAAAAAAAATAAAAAAATATGCGATGTAGTAAAAGTTTGTAATATGTGTTGCAAACGAATTAATATATACAAGTCAAAGCATGAGTGTGGAATCAATTGGTGCAACTTATGTCGCGAAAAACATGATGTAAATCAGCTCTGTTATATTCAACCCATTGGACGTAATGTTAACGCACAGATTAATCGTAAATCCCCAAAGAAAAACTTATTTATTTTTTATGACTTTGAGACGCGTCAAGATTCTGCTTACCGTGAACATACAGAGATAAAAATACACATTCCAAATCTATGTGTTGTACAACAGGTTTGCGATGATTGCATGGATGATGAAAATATAAATATACTATGCCATACGTGTGGTGTAAGAGAGCATATATTTCGCGATGATCCAGTTAAACAATTAATAGGTTTGACAGTACGCGAAAAAACTACCTTCGGTCAAATAATTTGTATTGCTCATAACTCTCGTGGGTTTGATGCGCAATTTATTTTGAGAGAAATCGTTGAAAATACCTCAATAGTACCGAACGTAATATTGAATGGACAAAATATAATTATGCTTCAATGCGGGCGAACAAAATTTATTGATAGCTTAAACTATTTTCACATGAAATTAAGTGCTTTACCACAAACCTTTTCTCTACCGCCAGCTAGCAAAAAAGGATATTTTCCTCATCTATTCAATACTTTAGATAATCAAAATTATGTTGGGGCTTTACCCGAAGCATCGTTCTATGCGCCTAATGCCATGTCGACGTCTGAGAGGGAAAAGTTTATTGTATGGTATGAGGAGAACCGAAATACTTATGAGTTTGATTTTCAACGTGAAATACTCGATTATTGCCGTATGGATGTAGAAATTTTAAGACTTGCATGCATGGCTTTTCGGAAAATTTTCATTAAGTGCGGGAATACTTGTCCGTTTACAGAGGCAACGACCATAGCTTCTGCATGCTCCATTGTGTATAGAAAAAATTTCTTAAGCGAAAAAACTATCGGTATCATTCCAGCAGGTGGATATCGACGCGCTGATAATCATTCGCAAAAGTCAATACAGTGGCTGTTACAGTGTGAACGTGAGATTGGTCGGGAAATCATACACGCGGGTAGAGCACGTGAATTTATGCTACCAGAAGGGTTTCGTGTAGATGGCTATTTACCTCCGGAAAATGACAATGCAAATAAAGGTATTGTCTTTGAATATCAAGGCTGTTACACACACGGTTGCCCTATTTGCTTTAATAAACGACGAGATAAAATAATGTCATATGGCAGAACTATGGATGAGTCGTACGAGAATACTTTTCGGAAAATTCAAAAAATAAAAGCCCTGGGTTACGAAGTTCGAGAGATATGGGAATGTACTTTTGATCGGGTAAAAGCAGAGAATCGCGAAATCTACGAATATGTAACACAGCATCCTCTTATGAGTCGTATAACGTTGAATCCGCGCGATGCTTTTTTTGGAGGTAGAACGGAGAATATAGTTACTGAGTACACGATCGGAAATAACGAAAAAATTCAATATACAGATATATGCTCTCTTTATCCGTACGTGTGTAAAAGAGGTCGATTTCCCGTGGGACATCCGCGAATTTTAATTGGTGAAGACTGCAACGAATTAACACAGGGGAATAACAATAATCTCAACAATATTGAAGGATTAGTTAAATGTAGTATCTTACCACCGCGCGACCTGCACATTCCACTCTTACCAATTAAAATGCACGGACGTCTTCTTTTTGCTCTTTGCCGCTCATGCTGTGAAGAAATGCAGCAGTGTGACTGCAATCACGAAGACCCAAAAATGCGTGAATTCACGGGCACCTGGGTTGCTGATGAGTTGCGTAAAGCTGTTGAACTCGGTTACAGTATTACGAAAATTTATATTATTTGGCAATATGAGATGACACAATATAATCAAATTGATGGTAGCGGAGGTCTTTTTGCTGAATACGTAAATACTTTCTTAAAAATCAAGCAAGAGGCTAGCGGATGGCCCTCATGGTGTACTGATGAAGCAACTAAATTACAATACATTGAACAGTATAGACTCGATGAGGGTATAACTATGGATAAAAATAATATCGAAAAAAATTCAGGGTTACGTGCTGTTGCTAAACTCTGCTTAAATTCGTTTTGGGGAAAGTTTGGACAACGGAGTAATTTGAAACAAACTGAAGTTGTAAAATCACGTGAATCTCTTTTAAAACTTCTTACTTGTCCGGAAAGAGATGTTAATGATATACTAGCAATTAATGATGAGATACTGTACGTGAATTGGCAATACAAGGATGAGGCTGTCACTCCTGCCCCGCATACGAGTGTCGTGATTGCGGCTTACACCACTGCTCAAGCACGTTTAGAACTATATAATTACTTGAAAAGGTTGGGTGATCGTGTTCTTTATTATGACACAGATTCTTGTATATTTGTTTCGCATGACGATGCTTCGGATGAGTATAAACCTTTTATTGGCTCTAAACTAGGTGATATGACAGATGAACTTTGTGGTTATGGTGAAAATACGTATATAAGTAATTTTGTTTCGGGAGGACCAAAGTTTTACGCTTACACAGCTGTAACACCCAATAAAGATGATAAAATTGAATGTTGTAAAGTAAAAGGTATCTCATTAAACTTCTCAAACGGTGTAAAAATTAATTTTGATAGCATTAAGAATTTGATTAACAATGCCTTTGCAAACGAAGATCACGAATCTGAAAAAATGAATGATGAATGTAGTAAAATACGCTTAAAATTCAAAACTATCAGAAGAACTAAAATGCATGAAGTTGTAACGCGTGAAGAATCGAAAACATGTTGTGTTGTATTGAAAAAACGACGATACCTTACGTCACGTAAGTCTCTACCTTTTGGATATAAGAGTAATTAACTTTTTGGATGTATTTATTGTAAATAAAAATAAACAAATTTTTATATAATTTTCTTATTTTTCCATTTAAAAGATCCCTAACACATTTTTATATCCTCAGTATAGCTTCTGTCATCGAAGAGAACGCTTCTTATGGGAAATTTAGCTCATTTTAACGCGTAATTCAGCTTACTCGCGTTGTTATTTAGTTTGTTGGACACGAATATCAGCTTAAACATCGGTAATAACAGCTTGTGATTCAGCACACGGAAAATTAGCTTATTTTTACGTGTGCCGCGCCGCGCCGCCGCCGCCGCCGCCGCCGCCGCCGCCGACCGTCCGCGTACCATAAGCTTATTTTAAGGAAAATCTCTCTCGTGTGTGTGTGTGTGTGTGTGTGTGTGTGTGAGTACTAGGCAAAATGGATATGCGATTCAAACATCCGTTTACGTGTATCGTTAGCGGACCCACGGGATGTGGTAAAACAGTTTTTGTCAAAAGGTTTCTTCGACATCTTCCACTCATGTGCAGTGTAACTTTTGATCGGATATTACTCTATTATGCCGAGTGGCAGTCTACGTATGAGACAGACTTTCTTCCAGGAGGCATAAGTAGGGAGAGTAGAAAAAAAATTGTTGAATTTCACGAGGGATTACCTCAGCCTTCAGATTATTCTCAAGACAATGAAAAGAAAAAATTATTAATTATCGATGATTTAATGAGAGAATCTTCGAATAACATTATTCTCGATTTATTTACAAAGGGAAGTCATCATAAGAATTTAAGTGTGATTTTTATTACACAAAATCTTTTCCACAAAGGAGCTGGTCAACGCGATATCTCATTAAATGCAAATTACCTCGTTATTTTTAAAAATCCACGTGATCGTTCGCAAATACAATATCTAGCACGTCAAGTCTATCCCGAAGACCCAAAATTTTTACAAGAAGCGTATCTCGATAGTACGTCAACTTCTCATGGCTATCTTTTGTTGGATTTGAAACAGTCGACTGAGGATGAATTTCGTTTCCGCACCTCTGTTTTTCCCGATGATAAATTGAGTTATGCATATGTACCGAAGAAGAATAAGAAATTCCGATAAAAGTAGAGGATTCTATGATTAAAGCTTCAGTCTGATTGAAACAATGGCCGGGAGAGGAGTGTCTGCGAGAACCGATAGTCGTAGACAGCGTAGAAGACAGGGTAGAAGACAGCGTGGATGTGGTGGTGGTGCTGCTGCTGCTGCTACTGAAGCAGAAGAAGAAAAAGAAGATACAAAGTGTGGATGCCTACCAAAGCATTTTACAAAAAAGTGTGTTGCAGTATTGAATGCTCTTTGTCATGCAGATAGTCAACAGCGCTTAGCACTGTTACGTGTAGCTGATAAAAAACTCATTAAAAACATATGCGAGTGCGTGTTAAATGTATTGCGCGGAGTCGTTAAAATAAAAAACTCACACAAGTCAAAGTTAAAAAAACATAAAAGTGTCTTGAGAAAATTATTAAATAAATCCAGTAGTAATAACAGTGAAAAAGAGTGGAAAAAAAAGAAACGCGTCCTTATTCAAAACGGTGGTGCCTTTTTACCAATGTTACTTGCACCAATTATAGGTGCACTTGTGTCAAAAATATTTGGAGTCTCTGGAAATTAAAATATGGAGCACGCTCGTAAAATGGTTATTGTACCAGAGGAAACATACGAGAGAGTGACGAAGCAACAGTATCAACAACAACAACAACAACAACAACAACAACATATATTAGAAGAGTCGAGTAATGCTTTAGAGCCAACGATACAGACAAAGGGTGATAATTTAACTCGTCTCGATGCTGAGATGCATGATATACTTTTTTCAAAAAGTATCACCGATGAACGTGAAAAATGTCAAAAATATTTACAAATTTTAAGAAGATATCTTCATTTTAAAAATTTGGAACGTCAGGAACTTTTATCAGATGCAAATATACTTGATGTAGAGCATGAAAATAAAGATATATCGAGCCCATTGACCGATGAAGCGATACTTGCAAGCATTTCCAAGGGTTATGTGAGAAAAGCACGTTTATTGCTTCAACATTGGAAATCAGCATCGCATCGTATTAAATGGGATAATTCAGGTACAGTTAGCATTGATGATAAAGCTATACCACACTCAAATATTATAGATTTACTAGAAGACGTGGTACGGAGTAGACCTGTTGAAGAACCTGTAGGAAGATTTCAATTAGCTAATTTTATAGCAACAACTGACACTCCACCCAAATTAATAAGTAATCCAGAGGTGATAAAAATTAGTGAAAGTTTGAAACGTGCATTAAACAAAATTCCTTCAACCAAGAGAAATAATTCCGAGAGCGTTCAGACTTTGGAACAAGGTACTAGAATCGCGGCCGCACAACGCTATAGTGCACGTTTGAATAAGAAAAAATCCATACCGCAAAAAGCAGACAACAACAACAACAACAACAAGTGGCTGGCTTATAAAATTTAACATGTCTTATGAAAATCAATACTTTGACACTAGACACGAGACTGGATACGCTGGTGCACGTAATCTGTTACGAACCAATGGTAAAAATAAGAAGAGGAAAAGCGAGGTTAATGAGTGGTTAAGTAATCAAGATGCATACACATTACACAAACCTATTAGACGAAAATTTCCTAGATTGATGTACAATGTCACTAATGTGGATGATTGTTGGGAAATGGATTTGTGTGACATGCAATCTCTCAAAACGTATAACGATAATTTTGCGTATTTACTTGTAGTCGTAGATGTTCTCAGTAAATATGCTTGGGTCGAGCCTTTACGTGACAAAAGTACAAAAAGTGTTATAGCTGCTTTCGACAAAATATTAAAAAGAGCCGATGGGCGACGCCCAATTCTTATACAAACTGATAGAGGCAAAGAGTTTGTCGGATCAGATTTTCAAAATTATATAAAACAACACAAGATTAATTTTCGAGTAGCACGTAATCCCGATGTTAAAGCAGCCGTCGTCGAGCGTCTAAATCGCACGCTCAAAGAACGTATGTTCAGATATTTTACTCACAAAAATACTCGTAGGTATATCGATGTTATTGAAAATATCGTTTACGCGTATAATCACACTATGGATAGTGGTACTAAAATGGTTCCGGCAGTTGTAAATATTCGTAATGCAGTTGTGGCAAGAAAAAATTTAGAAAAAAGAGCTCTTAGTCAGAGAAAAAAGTCTAGAGCACATATATACAGCGTGGGTGATCATGTTCGCATCAGTCGGTTGAAAGGCACCTTCGATAAAGGTTACGAAAAGAATTACAGTGAAGAGATCTTTAAGATTACCCGTGTCTCACGTCGTCAAAATCTCTTCACCTATGAATTGACTGATTTAGAAGGTGAAATAATCGACGGATTTTTTTATCCCGAAGAACTAGCTCGAGTTGGTGATGATCGTTTGTCAAAAAATAAGGAATTCAAAGTGGAACGTGTGATCAAGAGTAGGGGACGTGGTGTTAAAAAACAAGTTTTTGTAAAGTGGTTTGGCTATCCTGATAAATTTAATTCGTGGATTAAAGCAAGCGAAATCGTTACACTTTAAATATGGCTGAGGACGAATTTTATTTGATATTGCCGAGTAACAGTAGTATGAAATATTTTTCTGAAAATACAACATCTTGCTTCACCACGCACTTATCGCACGAAGTACGTCTGCATGGTAAATGGAGTGTTGCTCTCACGGAAATCAGCATACCATGCACGATGATGCATATTCAGAAACACGAATGTAATATAAAGTTTGTTAACGCGCGTAGAATAGCAGTTGCAAGAAAGAGAGACATATCTGAATATTTACCGGATTGGACAAACGACAAACACAACGATGCCATATTTCCACCAGGTGTTTACGAGAATCTCAACAATCTCACAGAAGCTATAAACAATATACCTGAATCTCACTTACGTATTGAGCAGGCAAAGAAAAAAAGTGGTTATTACAATTTACATAAAAAGTGTGAATGTAAGGAAACTCATTTTTTCAGCTTGAGCGAAAAAGTCAAACGAATATTTGGCTTTGAGAATGAAAAATATAGAAATCAGGAATTTATACCCATGATTCCATCTGTAGAGTCGAAAAAAAATGCAACATTGGTAGGAAACAGACCTGGTTGTTTGGCAAGAGCGATAGCTGATCAATTTTTCGTTTACTCAGATATTTGTATTCCGTACACAGTCGGTGACGTTCAAGCATCCCTTTTGCGCATAGTGACACTCGATAATTCAAAATATAAATTTGGTGCGAGACTGGTCAAACAATTTGCACCGGGAATTTATCTACCATTGTTAAATAACACATTTCAGAATATAATAATAGATATAAGAGATGAAAATGGGAATCATATACCATTCGAGTACGGGACGTTGTCCGTAACACTACATTTCAAGCGCATCCTCTGAGAAAAAAATGGCTTACTACGCAGAATACTATGCCGATCAAATCGGTGGTGGTGGTGGTGATGGTGGAGGAGGAGGAGTACGTCGAGTGTTTGCAGGTTCAACTTATCAGCG